>CCAG010012781.1:0-74320 GCA_001077435.1 Glossina morsitans morsitans | reverse complement strand
TGTAAGTAAGAACGGAATGGATTGCGAATATCACATTCGAAATAACTTAACTGATATACTTCGAGAGTGATCATCTAACCATTTGGCAACACCAATTCGATTTCGAACGGAGCCATAGTGGAGGAATACTCGTGCTCTTCTTTCTTTCTTTCGCCGACCAAAATAAAACCCGTCAACATCCGCTGGGATTGCACGCTATACATACCGAATTAGGGGTATTTTGAAAGAAGACCGTCCTTTCATTTAATTTAAGTGTAGGTATTTTAATCTTTAACCGCTAGGTTTTTTCTTTATTATTCGAACTACGTATTTTAGTTAGTGGCATAAGTAAATTAATAAAAGGGAATTGAATTACAACGTCAAGAGATATTAGAATTTTTATTCAGGTGAGGGATATAAATAACGAAGGTAAGAACGCATGAAATAGCCGCTGAGAACTAACACGGCATTATTTTATTAAAAGGTACATTTTTCCAACGAGGGAAAAATTCCGTTCCTTACACATATTGTAAATTAATTTCCAACCTCTAAAATCTGCTGGGTTGAGATTCAATAAGGAAAATGATTTTAACTTATTTTAACATAGTTCTAAATACAGCAAAAGCACGATAAACCGCACCCAATACCTGTAATATAACAGCTTTGTTGTTAAAAGAAGAATAAGTAGTTGAATTACGTCACGATCTTAAAAGCTTCAAAAGATATAGCTTGCATGCTGTTAGCATTCAAGTCAGCTTCCTTTTGAGCACGTATTAAAATGATTAAAATCGATTTCTTGTAAGAAGATGAAGCTATGTACCAACGATGATTATAAGCAGAATTGCCGATATTTTTACTCTGGAAAAAAAATTTAACATAATAAGTCGTCAAGAGATTGTAGCAATTACCAAAATAATCAGTCGCTGACCATAGTAGCAAACCACATAATATTGTCCGACAGCTATGAGTAGATAAGCTATATATGTCAATAATTCTCGACCCATGCCCATAACCATCATATAAACTCCTAGGCAGCATAAAACGCCACACATAGAAAGCAATGAAAAGCAAAGAAAGCAATAATTTCATTGCTTAACCTAATTTAAAGGCAAATATAAACTTTCAAGTAAAATCACTAAGTCATGACCAAACGGCGTGCTCCTCGTTGGGTTCGTACATATCCAACTCTCGGCTAATGTAATCAAAATGCACGCATAATTGCATTGTGTGTGATAACAGCCAGATGTCTACACTGATATTACCGAGTAACTATAGAAGTTTTCCAGAGATAGGCTAATGCATAGGCTAATGGGCTACGATGGTCAAAGCTGTACGGTAGTTCATCACACTTTAGATAGAAGAAGTGTGCTTCCGCATAACCCACGGTTAGTAACTCGTAACTATACAATAATCTTCTCCGATTGGTGATACAATGATGAAGAAAGTGGACAAGAGGTAAAAATATAAAATTACGTTAACCCAAGACGGCCAGAAATGTTGATTTACTCGGTATGAATGTGGCTCTTCGAAGTATTGTGGGTAAATATCCTGAAATCTCTTAAACATTGTTTTACTTTGTTTTAAATGTATTACGAAATTTAGTAGTTTGACGTCACCACTTATTGTATACATTAGACTCGAGGTTAAACGTAAGAAAAGCGGCACGTTTGGCATACCATTCCGAGCAATATCATACATTTGTTTAATACTGTAACTGGAACAATAGAAGTGAGCGGAGATTTCTAAGAGAGTGAGGGCGCGCTTTAGACAAAGCAACCATTTTGATGTAGGTTTGTGCGCGAATTCATAGCCTATCGTTTTTAATACCGCATTCGGGAACCAGATATAATCGTCAAATTGTTTGAGTTGATTCAACGATTGCACAATTTTTATTGTCATATTACGTAAAAATTTCACAACTATCTGCTTTTTTTAACAGCACGCGAAGCAATGTATGCATTTGTTTCACGTGAGAAGTTAACCGTATTAAGACGCTAATTATAGGTCTGCTAATAATTTCTTCTTCTTCTCGCTCTTTAATAGGCAAACCGAATTTATACGTAAAAATCACATTTGTGCGGGTCAGCTTACTCTTAACGACCGGCTTAATGACACAGAATAGCTCTTTTTCCCCTAAACCGCAAAGCTATTAACATCATTAGCGTACATCCTGTGTACTGGTATGCAAGATCTCGCTCGCGGCATAGTTCATGCGTTCCTACTAACGTGGAAAGTGAAGAATAATAGGTTGCATTGACAGTTAAATACATATAATATTTGCAATGAAACTATTGGTGAACCTTGCTAGTTTATAGGATCACGCAAGAAAATTTTATTTTTATTAAAATTTTCGTTTTTTACAATAAAAATCTAATATTGTAGTGTGATCGCATATCGGTATGTATAATAAAATAAAAACCAAATCTAAAAATACAACACATATGTACCCTAGAATTTACTTAAATTAATTAAAAAACTACCGTTTACTTTGTTCAAATTCTCTTTCATAACAGAAAATTGTTAACGTCTTCCAACAGATTAAAAATTTTCTCTCTAAAACTGTAAGGGTGTAGTGTGATCGCATATTGGTATATGCATCCACTTTGAAGTGCAGACAGAGTTATGCTGAACTTGCATAGTTCTCTAGCAAAAAGAAAAACAAAAATTGTGTCGCACTTCAATTGGCTGAGTATTACGAAATGCAATACGACGCCAGGCGCCACAATTAATTAGTGATTACGTTAGCATAATTTCACCTGTAGAATGAAGTATAAATAGTACATATTTTTCAATAAAGAATTAATTGTCAAAAGCAATTCACAAAAGGCATTTTACTCGCTTAAACCTAAAGGCGTTGAATCCGCCTATAATATTAGCTAGGGACTGCTTCTTGCCGAGACTCATTGGCAAGCTAAGAAGCAGAATGACTTGGCGGACTGAAGCCGAGCAGACAGGAAACAAATCCATAAACATAAAAACAAAAATAATCTAGAAAACAAAAACAAGAGCATACAAAATAAAAACTAAATTTATTACATGGCGATCCTGCAACCGATCCTGCCCAAAACAATCCTGCAAACTATTCAGACCCTTCCACCAATTTAGATTCTGCCAATTTCTGATCAACATTAAAGCCAAAATATTGACAAGCGACCTCGAGCCTCATATAAAACCCGCCCAGACCATGATCCCTCCCAAAGAAATCACTCCAACATGCGAAGCAGAACAAGGAATATCTTCTTTCATCCCTTTCGACTTCGAATACACTCATCCACAATTTTTCGGCGACGACGTCGAAACTGTTGATTATGAATACGCAATCAAGGAACACGTATATAGGCATCAGTTCCGTGCCAATCAGGCAAAAAACAACGTCGACCCCACAATAAATTAAAAATACGAAGAATATTAAAATGAAGATGAAGAATATTAAAAGAAGAATAAAGAAGGAATATGAAGAATATATTTAAAAATTATTAAAGAATATATGAAGAATATTAAGAAATATTAAAATTAAGAAATATTATTGAAATGAAAATATATTTGAATAAGGGGATATAGCTACATAAATAAAAAGCATTGAAAACTTAAATATGGAAATTCAAAAAAATTTTTTATTGTACTCCTTTAATGGAAAGGATAGATGAAATAAACATCTCTATAGATAGGATAATTTCCAATCTCAAAAAACTAGGCAGCAAAACCTATAAAAAAGAAACAATTGAAAACAAACTATAAGAATTAGAATATTATAGAACTAGAGTCCGTACCATAGTAGAAACTAATAAAAAACCGGAGCAACTAGATTTATTAAATAAAATAGAAACATTTAAGAAGAAATATAAAACAGCAAACGAACTATTAGAAATTGAAGCAAGCAAAGAATCTCTAGAAAACATAAAACCCAGCAAGACAGAAAGTATAATACAACCAAAAATAGATTTTTACTTAGAAACAGCCTCCAAACCCATACCCACATTTACTGGCAATTATAAAGATATCAACTGCTTCATTAAAGTTGTTGAAATAATACATAAAATCTTAAAAGACGAAGCCAAACCACAACTAATAGATTATACCTTCTACTGCAAACTATCCTCTAATGTCCAAACCGCCCTTGCAAATGATATCCTAACAACACTAGAAGAATTAAAAACCAGAAATATCATTTCTACTAGACACAGGAGCCACATCAGCCTCTGCAAAGCACATCTTTTGGAACATTACCCACTAAATAACTCAGAATGTATTAACCTAACAAGAATAACCAACGAATGTATAGAAAAATTGGGAACTACACATTTAAATATAAATCTAGGAAACGGAATCACTCAACACAAAATACAACTAGTAGACCAGAACTTCCCGATAAAAACCGATGGAATCATAGGAACAGATTTCCTACACAAGTATGCATGTAACATAAATTATAAAAATTTCTCTCTTACAATTAATACACAAGATGGCCAAGTTCAGCTCCCCATATACGATGAAATACTTAATAAAAGTAACATATTTCTACCCCCAAGATATGAAATTATAGTCCGCATAGATATCAAAATAGACAGCGATGCTTTAGTACTACATAAGGAAATAGAAAAAGGAATATTTTTAGCCAATTCAATAATACCAAAAAACGGACAAAAACACATTAAAATATTAAACACTTTAGATAAAGAAACTCAACACCTACGAAATCTTACAGAACACCAATATGCACTCTCAACATAATGAACAACGATTCCAACAAATATTACAATCCATAATTAGACACCGTGAACAACTTCCAAAAACAAGAACTCATAAAAATTTTCAAAAAATTCCAAACCGTATTCCATCTAGAAAATGAACCACTCACAGCAAATAATTTTACACACAAAACATAGAAACAAACAACAATACACCAGTATACATAAAAGACTACAAATTACCACACACACAAACTGACACCACACATACCCAGGTAGAAGAATTATTACAATAAAACATTATAGAATCCTCAGTTAGCCACTATAACTCACCACTCTTACTAGTACCCAAAAAAAATCAAACAGACATAAAGAAATGGTTGACTATAGAAAATTAAACGAGAACATAGTAAACGACAAACTGGACAGACTAGGACGAGCAAAATATTTCTCCATCTTGGACATGACAAACTCATTTCATCAAATAAAACTTAACAAAAACTCGCGACTTTTAACCGCCTTTTCAACACCAAACGCACGTTATCAGTACACAAGACTTCCATTCGGACTAAAAATTTCGTCCTACAGTTTTCAAAGAATGCTAACCATAGCTTTATCAGGACTAGACACCGAAGCATTTCTATGCGTAGACGACATAATAATACACGGATGTAGCTTTGAGCATCACAATAGAAACTTAACGAAAGTACTCGAACGACTTAAGAAATACAACCTAAAACTAAATCCATCCAAGTGCAATTTTCTACAACCAGAAGGAACCTATCTAGGACACCTAATAACACCCAACGGAATAAAAACAGATCGCGCTAAGTACGAAACAATAAAAAGCTACTCCTAACTCAAAAATACAGACGAAGTAAGAAGATTCGTAGCATTCTCCAATTATTACAGAAAATTTATAACAGACTTTGCTAACACAGCAGAACCACTAAACGATGTCCTGAGAAAAGGTAAAGATTTCGAATGGACAAACCAATGTAATCAGACATTCCTAGAACTCAAAAAAAAACTAATATCTCCACCCATATTACAATATCCAAATTTCGATAAACCCTTCATTTTACCAATTGATGCATCAAATTACGCCTTAGGAGCAGTACTACCCCAAGTAGAAACAGGTCAAAACTTACCTATCGCATATGCAAGTAAATCCATAAACAAACACGAAAAAAAACAAACCCATTATAGAAAAAGAACAGTAATAGCTAATCACAGACCAGTAGTATCACTATTCTCCCACAAAAACCCCACCTCGAAATTAACCAGAATAAGAATTAAACTATCGGACTACGATTTCGACATAATCTATAAAAAAAGGATCAAGCAACACTAACGCTGACGCCTTATCGAGGATAAACATAAATTCTGATGATTTCAATATCTAGAGAACGAATAAAAAAGACTTTAGTCATAACCAGAAGCAAATCGGCAAAAGAAAATACAAACAATGAACAATTAAATATGTGGGAATGCACGTCAATAAATGACATTAAGAACACAAGAAAGTTAGAATTTAAATTCGAAAGCGGTATAAAAGGTATTATAATTGAAAATTGTAAAGAATTAAACTACACACGTGTAAGATGCAATGAATATCCGGACCATTTCGATGCGCTCTTGGAAAAATTGACATCAAAACTAAACAAGTTAAATTTCTTAGACTATGCATTAAGTCTACAAGATGATGTATTTAAATATATATCCAAAGAGACATTAAAAGAAAAATTCAACAATATTAAAAGGAACCGCATAAATATACTATTATGTAAAGGAAGACAAAGAATACATAATGATAAAAAAAAGTGCAAATTAATAGAAGAATACCACACTTGCCCACACTTAGGATATTTCGGAGTAAGGAAAACATTCCAAAAACTAAGCCAAAAATACATTTGGCGTAATATGTTCAAAATGATAAAGAACTACATAAAACAATGTCACATTTGCCAAACTAGTAAACAAACCAAACATACGAAAGAATCTGTCACAATAACGGATATACCGTCCACATCTTTTAAAGCACTATCTGTAGATACAGTTGGACCAATAAAAACGTCTAACAATTTCCGGTACATACTAACAGTACAATGCGAATTAACAAAATATATAATCGCACATCCTATTGTAGACAAAAGCGCAAAATCAATTGCCAAAATATTAATAGAAGAAGTAATACTTAAATACGGCCAATTCAAAACATTAAATTCCGAGAGAAGAACAGAGTTAAAAAATGAACTAGTAAAAGAAATTTGTCTGTTACTAAATATCGAACAAAAGTTCTCAACCCCCTACCACCACGAAACCTTAGGTGCAATCGAAAGAAACCACAGAGTTCTTAACGAATACTTTTTAGCCTTTACAACTAGCAATGATTGGGATAAAAGGATACCATACTACACTTTCGCGTATAATACTACCCCTCATGTAGAAACACAATATACCCTTTTTGAACTAATATACGGAAAATTGCCATACATGCCCAACGAAAAAATATTAAATTCATATCCTATATACAAGCCAGAAAACTATATAAATGAACTAAAAACAAAGTTAAAATACTCTTTAGAAAAAGCTGAAAGATTTTTAGAAAAAGCAAAAGTAAGAAGAACAAAACTATCAGAAGAAAAATACACGAACCCAATTGATATAAACATAGGATAACCAATTTTATTAAAGAAACATAATGGAAAAAGCTTAGATAAACCCTATGAAAGCCCCTATAAGGTAATAGATGTAAACGACCCTAACGTACCAATACAAATTAAAGATAAACCAAAAACTGGACATAAAAATTTAATTAAGAGATACAATACGATAGATGTGAACTAAAATTAAGAAAACACAAAAAAAAAATATAAACCAAAACTAATTAAGACTAGAAATACAAAAACTTTGGACACGTAGTTATATACTACAAAGCTATAAATATAAACTAAATACATAAGAATTTACTTAAATTAATTAATTAAGAACTACCGTTTACTTTGTTAAAATTCTCTTTCATAACAGAAAATTGTTAACGTCTTTCAACAATTTTCTCTCTAAAACTTTAAGGGTGTAGTGTGATCGCATATCGTTATATGCATTCACTTTGAAGTGGGACTGAATTAGCATAATTCTTGTGCGAAAAGAAGAACAAAAATTATGTCACACTTTAACTGGCTGAATATTGCATTACGAAATGCAATACGATGCCAGGCACCCCAATTAAAATAATTATGATTACGTTAGCATAAAATCGCCTGTAAATTTAAGTATAAATACAGCTCACAAAATTCAATAAAGACAATTGCTAATCACAATTCAAAACTAGCCTTTAACTCGCTAAATTTTACAAGGCGTTCAATCCGCCTAAATTATAGGGACCGTCTCATGCGGAGACTTATGGGCAAATTAAGAGACGGACAGACTTGGCGCTTATGAAGCCGAGCAGCGTAAGCACAATTAATACAGCGAGCAGTACTGGGAATCTTCCCAAGCATAGATAGAATACAGGGTGTACCCATATCAATAGAAATTCTATCACATTGTCTTCAAAATTTATTACAGTACCATGGTTTTTACAATAGTTGGTGAACCCATTACCATCAGTCTGATTTTGTTTTCAGTTGCTGCACTGCTTCTTTCGCTATTTCGGCTTGGCTGCTCCTCGGAGTGGTGCTCCCTTTTGGTGATTCCTACTTAGGGGCCTTGCCGTTTCCTGTGCTGCTTGAAGTCGACCGGAACTTACGGTGGATTTCTTTGTTATTGTTAAGAAAGTTTATTAGAGTTTTTTTTTATTTTTTTTTTTTTTGTATTCTTTCTCTTTTCAGAATTTTTATTTAATATTTTTTTTTTTTTATAAATTTGTTAGTGTTTTGTTTAACTTTTTTTACTTTTTTACTTTTAGAGTTTTTTTATTTACTAGAACTACTCTTTAATATTTAAATTTTGATTTATAAATTTAGAGTTATTTTTATTTATTAGAACTATTATTTAATATTTAAATTTGATTTATAAATTTATTGGTTCTTTGTTTAACTTTTTAATGGAGTTCTTTTTTATTTATTAGAACTTCCCTCTTTTTTTTATTTAGAGAAATTTTATAATTTCACTTAATATGATTATTTTTATATTTTTTTATTTGCTGTGAAGCCTCTTTTACCATCGCAGTCCGTAGTGTCTCGGTCCTTTTTTTCTTAGAAAATCTGCTCGGGCACCAGTTAAACATTTATTGGGTTTATTAAAACACAATTTTTTGATCTTTATTTTATTCTTATTTTATTTAACAAATTCGTAAATTGAACAAGCTGGTGTTACGATTGATGTCTGATTATGAACTAACTTAGTTTTAGCGAATTACTTTACACGAAACCTTTGGGTTATCCATTAATCGACAGTCAGCACCTTTATCGGAGTAATGTTTATTGTAGGGTGCAATACGAGATTGGTGAGAAATGTTTATTGTAGAGGTAAGGTGAGATTGGTGAGAAACGCTTACGATGCATTTGTATGATATTCATTATTTATCAAATGCTACAATGTGAGATTGGTGAGAAATGCTTGCGATGCTTATTTTATTGGAGTGGTTCATGAATTTGTATTCTTTGTTAAGGTGGTCCTTAATTTACACTTCCAAGTTTTCTTATATGCTATAATATGAGGTTTTAGCTTAGTAATCTTGTGACGTTTCGTTGTGTGTTTAATGGCTGGAGATGTTTTGATGCCATTTTGTCGGTTTTTGGTTGGCGAACGACGATGGGAAAAGAAAAAGATTGTTAAATTTTTCCGACATAGTTTTTAGTTAAACAAGAAAACAAATTTTTTTTTATCAATAAGCGAATAACGTAGAAAAGTATTGGAAAAAGAGGATACCTGTAACGTTAACAAAGTATTATGAAATGTTTTAGCAGCAAAACGTTTTATAATTAAAAAATAGGAAAGGATTTATAAAAAAAATAACACAAATACAACAGCTTGGCAAACTAACAAAACTTAATTAGAGCAAAAAAAAAAAATGTAATTGAATCTTCATCTAAAACATACATTATTTTAGTCGGCAAACAACAACGACATTCTCTCCTTGCTTGGTGTTTTTATGAAGTGTACTACAATATATGATTACAACAGCTGCAGCATATAACAACGCTACCTTCATTTCCTGTATTTTCGTTTTAATAGGATGACTTTTTTCATTTTTTTAATATAAGTTAAATATTATATTGCATAAATTGTATTGAAAAAATAAATGAAATGTAACCCAAGCAAAGAACATATATGTGACGGCCATCTATACAAAAAAAAATGTATGTATAATTAATAATTTAATGTAATTCACTATTTGATAATGATTTCCTTAATAATAAACTAAAAAAAAAATTCTAGGTTATGAGGTGAGGGGAAGGGAGCGCTAGGTTTAAGGTAAGGATAAGATAGCAATAGGAATAGATTAAGGTAGCAATAGGAATAGATTAAGATACAAATAGGAATAGACTTAGAGAAATAGGAGTAGAATAGCATAGACTAAGTATAGAATAGAATTGATTAAGCGTAGGCTAAGAATAGGTCAAAAGTAGGATAATAAAAATAAGTTAGGGAAGTCGAAGTTTGACTCGCGAGGAGACAAGTCGAAGTTAGACTCTCGAGAGTGAAAGTCGTGAATAATAATATTAAGAATCAAGTGCCTGCAAAATATAAATTTCTTGTGTTTTTCTTCCCTGGGCCGCTGAGCTTAGGAAAAAGCTTAGATAAACCCTATGAAAGCCCCTATAAGGTAATAGATGTAAAAGACCCTAACGTAACAATACAAATTAAAGATAAACCAAAAACTGGACATAAAAATTTAATTAAGAGATACAATACGATAGATGTGAACTAAAATTAAGAAAACACAAAAAAAATATATAAACCAAAACTAATTAAGACTAGAAATACCAAAACTTTGGACACGTAGTTATATACTACAAAGCTATAAATATAAACTAAATACATAAGAATTTACTTAAATTAATTAATTAGGAACTACCGTTTACTTTGTTAAAATTCTCTTTCATAACAGAAAATTTTTAACGTCTTTCAACAATTTCAACAGAAGAACGTTAGTTGAAAGGAAAACAACTTGACATAAAAAAGAGAAAAAAGAGGGGTGAATAATTAAATAAACTTTTAGTCCAAATATCATAAAAATCGAATCAATTTCTAATTCTTTTTCCATTAAAAAAACCAAAAAAAAATTTACAAAAATTTTGGAAACTACGATCTCTTAACCGTAAACAATAAATTATTTTAAATTAGAAACGGATTAAAAGAGAAACATTTTTTAAATTCCTTTCAATTATAAAACCTCAATACCCTTAACAAAAAAGTTGTTAGGTTTTCTTATCGCGTGAGCTTGTGCAAAATAATATATCTAAATACATGTGACACTGCGAAGAAAAAAAACTATTATTATTGCAAATTATTATTAATGCAAAAAAAGGGGATGTTAATGTATGAAATACTAACGCTCGCAAAGATTCTTTAGTTAGTCAATTCAATAAAAATTTTAATAAATTTTTCTTAGTCAGGTTGAAAGAACGAAAGCAGTGAAAAGTTAACCCAAAAATAACATTTTTAAATAAACAAAAAAGGGGGTGGGGGGAGGAATGCAACAATATATATATTATTCCCTAATACTTTTCTAATTTTAATACTATTGTAATTAATACAAAAAAAAAAAAAAAACTATTATTATAATAATAATATAGTTCAATTAAAGCATTGTAGTTGACATAAATTGTATATTCCTATTTGCTCAAGAAAGAAAATATATCAATAAGAAAAAAAAAGGAAAAAGTGTGAAATAAATGTCTTAAAAAAAAAGGGAAAAATCGAAGAAATAAGATGGACTGGAGCAACTGCACGAAGAACTTAGAAAGATCATTAAGAGAAAGTTATGGAGATTCGCCACCGCTTTTACGTATACGGATGTAGGGAGTTGATTTCATAAACTACCTTGCATAAATTTATTCTGTACCATACGCCCTACGATCGAGGAAGGAGAGCAAGCTTAGCCATACAGTTTCTACGTCGTCTGCAGGCAGCCAGTGAAGCAGTCATCACCGTCTCGCTACATCACCAGCAAGGAATCAGGTTGTATTTTTTTATTTTATTTTGACCTTCTTTATTTTCCGTATTTGAATAAATAAAATACGCATGATAATTTTGTCGCGCAAATGTTGGTAACGAAATGTCTCGTGTCATATATATAATGTTTTTGCTGTACGACAATGCGTTATTAAATATTCAAACTATACGTATATACGTTTTAGTAAGTCTTTAGAATTTATTAGCGTCTTGTATTTTTTTATTGAAATAAACTATTCTTTATTTAGCCACACAATATTACATGATCGCTAAACAATTTTGTGTTGTTGTACTGTGGGCTACAAATATTTAACAACCATTGAGGTAATTTAATTAAGCTCTACGTTACACAATATGAAATTTTGAATACAATAGTACTTGTTAAGCATGTTACTAAAATATGTAAAATGTAAACTAAAAAAGAACTCAAGGTTTTATATATATGTTACTTATTTTAATTTAGCTTTTTTTAGCTTCTCATAAGTATTAAATTAAAGCAAAGTAACAACATCCTCAAATTATCTTGCTACGCCAAATATTGCTCATAATAAACATCCCTACGTAAACGACTTTTGTACATATTTTACATGTATGTGCCTTCAGTTGCAGTCTTGCACGGACAAGCAAGTCAATGATTGTAATAAGAAAATGTAAGACAAAATCAATCCTACAGCTAGCCGTACATAAACAATACCAGTATGCGTACGCATGTGTTTTGAATTTATTATTATTATGTTCACGAATATTAATCAAAAAAGTAAAAAGGACACACGAGTTCGTCGACCGTCTGGTTTGGCTCGGCGAGCCATGCCATAATGTCACATACTGCCTTCGGTACTATTGGTGGAACCTTTTGAATCACCCATGGCACCAGCAGTACAATCATCACCATGCAAAGAACCGGTGCTAATGCCGCCAACTATACTGTTAAAGTCCAGATTATACTGAAAATGAAGATATAATGGGATGCAATAATCTCATACATATGTTTTCTACTTCTTGGTTTATCCTTACCTTGGTAGCACACTCTAGGCACTTGGTCACAACACTGTTGATTACGCACATTAAGTTTTTTGTTTCTCGTATAACGTGATCCACTTTAACAAATGTAGCGGATGGACCTACCGTATGGTCTTTAACTGTGAATTGTAAAGTTTGAACATATGTCGGTACACGATCTAAGACATTTAATAAATCCTTTTTGTGAGGACTTGCAGGTACCTTAAAAAATGACAAGAGCAAAATTTTAGGAATAGTATTGAAAAAAGCGACAAAATAAAGCTTGAGAGTAGTATTCGATAGAAAGAATTTAAGAAGATATTTCCGCTATTTGAGCAATGAAAACGAATCCAAACGTGCGAAATATTTATCTTAGATTGTGGCCGGAAATTTTTTATATAGTAAATTTTGCTAAAAGACGCAAAAAAAAAATTTTATTTTAATTCTTTACAATATTGTTTGGGAACGAACAACGTTTTGCATTTTTGTACAGGTACTACAGGAAATTTTTACCGCTGTATCTATTGTAGTTTATGCTGTACTACAGGTATATCTTCTGACTGATCCGCAGGTATTCCAAATGCGAGTTTACTAGTAAAAATAAATTGCGGTCAGTTATGTTTTTGTTACGGAATGTTTTTAACATTGCGAGTGTTTGTTGTGTCACTATTTTGACAAACAACGATTTAACGACACCATGATGTGTATACTATACTTTCCCACATTTTTTTTTTTTGGTATTGCAAACATTTTGTATAATCCATATGCCACAAACCTTTGGTAGTGACTATGATACACGTAAGTACAATTAATGCATACCTGTTGATTAAACAGTTATAACGCTGGTAAGGTTTAATTTTAGTCTCCTTACTTCATAGTTTACACTATAGTCGGAAAGTTTGCATATATACTGTATTAAATAAAGATAAATTAATGAATTAATCAAGCCTCTATGTTTTTAGAATAAGACAGGAAAAAAATTTAGACGATGTCTGATCATTAGATAAAATCAGTTAATAATTGAGTAGTATAAGCCAACACATAAATATTACGCAAAACGTATTTCCATACAAAATAATGTTTTTGCTTGTTTATAAAGCAATTTTTGCCAATCGTTTCATTCTACGATGCCGAGTAGTAAAATGTTGAAATCATGTTTCGTCCAGCGAACATCATTTTGTATTTTCATGCCCAGGATGATCAAGGATTGCCGGTTCTTCTACATTGACACAACCAAAAGAAAGAGGTTGTTAATGACTTTTCCTGCGCGTTACTGGCCCTCGCTCGGCAGAATAATGCAAACATCGAGCATTGTACTATTTCAAGCGGTGGCAGTGGTTTATTGCCATGTGGTAAATCGCAGTTTGAAGCAAATATTTCAGCCAATAACATAGCTTTGTCAACCGGATCGAGGCGATAGATTCATTTCCAATTTTCTTCATGAAAGATCGAAAGCTCTTGCTGCTTTTTGGAACTTTGCTGCAAAGCTTTTTCGCGGTGAAATACTTGGTTCCACATATTTGTAGCCCCTTTGAGCACCAAATTAGTTGAATCGTTTTGGTTCAAACTTAAAATGCTTCCTCTCTACACTTGGCTGCATCTCTGCAAGCTTGATTAAACCAGCAAGCATCTTTGGTAATATTTTTTATCACCTATGCAGCGGCATTAACGTCGGTATTTAGGAAGCATAATTTCCAATTGAAATGTTTGAAAAATTATTGAGCTCCGCCCAATTTACCTTATCGTGTATCGCGCGAAGTAAAAATGTGTGGCATATATTGTTGCAACCCATCGAGGCTTAAAATACGCATTGGTTCATTTATAAGTTGTGTTAAGCAATTTTCAAGTACCACAATCTCTGCGTCACGTCCCACGGGAGTTGTATGCGTCAGGTAGCGTAGCCAGGTTTTATTGTGGCCATTGAAATCGTCAGCAACTGCGATTTTGCTGTTGCAGTAATTTTTCAGAATGGAAGATATTAGGTTGGATAGGGTGTCCAGGCCCATTCGCCTTTAGGCTTCTATATAACAACTAGAAGTGTGTTCGGATGATGAATTTTTCTCACAGCGAGGTAAATCCGAAATTCTGGATGCCATATTGTTGCTGGCACTGGAACACTACATCGTTGTTGATGTATATCAAAAGGCCTCTGTGCGATACGAAATTTTGGACGATTTGGTCACGGAAGAAGTGATGTACGTGATTTCCATTTATCTGGGTCTCACATGACCGAGCGAATATATTGGAACAACAGTTAGGTTAACTAGCCGGGTGGACGTGATGGTTCCCATGCGGCTACAACCCTAGGTCTTGTTGTATTTCGTTTGAACAAAAAATGTAGCATATTTTTACCATGTAACAAAGATACTGAGAATTATTTATTAATATCGTTACGAAAATCCCAAATCCAGTTAATGCTTACTAATCGATTTTCGTAAGCAATAAATACCTTAGTGCACATTCGCGGCGCCTCATGCAGCTGCCGGCCGAGGAAAACGATTAGCAGAAAAGCAGGTTAACGGATTAAAAATGAATTTAGATGATCGTAACATGCTTGTAAAAATGTATATAAGTAGACTATTTGTGGAAGGCAGTTTAGTCGGAAGAGAACATCGAGTCGTACGAGAACATTTGAGTTGGAACAGAACATTCATGTAAAGAATAATAATAGTTGTGTTGAGCAGTCAAAAAGCAGCCTTAAAGAATAAATTGTAAATAATCCTACATTTAGGAACATAATCAAATTTTGAAGCGCATTTTCTTTTCAATATCCACGGTCTAGTGATACGAGCCGTGTTGAGGAGTGGAAATTCGTAGCAATACTAATAAAAAAAGGAAAATAATTTTATGTTAGTAATTTGCTTTATGGAGGTAATTTCACGCTTTTTTTTGCTTTTCACTCTTTCTCTTCCTTTAACTTAGATTCTTCTGTACGTTATTTATAATATAACCAAGAACCAATCGGTGACAAATGTAAACACATTAATCAGGTATTTTTGTGTGAATACTTTTTTTTCTTTTCAAATAATTAATAATTTTTTGTTGGAAGATAGATCCATCTGCACTGCTATATATAGCCTCGAGTTTTTAAGAATTGTGTTTTTTCTCTTCAGCAAATTTCTTTGTGGTTTTTTTCGTTTTGTAATAGCATAAGCCCAATTTTCTATTACATAATTGATGTACACTTTTTATTAAATATTTAACTTGAAATAATCAATCCCCCAATTATTCCTTACTCCTGACCAGAAATTCTAATTTTCAGGGTGCTCCGGTTGTAAATGACATGTCTTCGCTCTGCAAATTATCTTGTTAAACTCCTCAAACATTGCAAACGAATATATGACTTGAGCTTCTATACACTTAGCAATTTTGCGATGCTGATGATTAAAACGTTATACTGAAAAAGACAGCATTTTTGTGTTTCATCCAAAGCGCTAAAGACCTTATTTGCGAAACAATAGCGATTAATAGCAATTTGTGTAAAAAGAATTCTTGATCTATCCATAATTTTACAAAAAAAAAAAAAAAAAAATTGTTCCACAATACATTAACCTTATTGTTAAGTGAAAAGAAATAGGTGTTAAATTAAAGCCAATGTCTTTGGATTTACAAAAAAAATATAGTCACCTAGCAATATGCTAGCAAAGTGCTACATAGCAATATGGGAATTTTGAATTAATGAATTACTAAACGACGTAGTTGCATGCCAACTCACGATGGTATCCCACCGTGTATTCTTAAATCATGCGCCACTGAACTACGTAGCGTTTTATTTTGAATGTTATAAATACCCTAATGAAATAAATCCTTAGACTAAAAAGAGAAAGACATTGAACACTGGCAATAGAGGCTAGAGAAGAACATTAGATATTAAGCCTAATAGTTTTAATAAAGTTTGACATTTATCAGCTATATGCGAAGCTGTATGCCATCCAGTTCAGAGAGGAAGTCAAAAGAACAATAAGATAACTTCTTTGGCGATGCTCACCACTTCAGATAATGTCATCTTGAGCCTAAAGTTTGTAAAACTCTTTAAAGTCGTGATAAATCCCTCTCTCGCTTTCTATTGCCAATTTTACAATACTGTTTGGTAGTCGTTCACCCCACATGCCAGGGCCACTTAGCCGTGCAATTAGGAAACCAGACATGCATTAACGATAACCGTAATACTAGCAAAATAAGCAAGTTGTCAAATGACAACTTGCCAGAAATCTCATTCCAAGTTTTAAGCAGGCACAGGTTAAAAACCAAATAGGGAATACTTGCAGTAATTGAACATAACTAAATAATGACTAAAAAATCACGAAAAAATTCCTTGAAACGGAACTACCGAATATCTAAGATTTCCGTGCTTTAACTACAATTGCCGAACACAAAATCTTTTTGACAGATGAGCGATCCACGAAGCTAAGGTGTCACTTAAACGACGCAGCTATGCAAGTCGAAATAAATGCAGAAATAGGCAAATTATAAGCCGTCTAAAAGCAGCGAAGAGACCCGATAGCCATAATACTCGTACAGAAACTGAATGGATCATTGGGACTTCGTATTGACTACCGCGAACAGAACAAACGAAACGAGCCCAATGTGTATCTATTGCCTAGAACAACTAATATTTTAGATAGACTACCGCACGCTAAATACGTCAAGTGCTTAACAGTGATTTGAGGAATTCGGGAGATGCCACCTTACCTGCGTTATTATGACTTCGATGACGAACACCTGTCATTAAGGTGGCTTAATAGTGTGGAAAATGCAACCGAGAGATTGGTCAGATGAGCCCTGGAGTAAATTACACAACACTGTTTGTTGGATAGGTTCGTTAAGAGAATTGCTGGAAACTTGGTTTATGGCCAGGTGCCTGGATCCAAAACAAATGACGAGAAAAATATTTCGTGTAGACGAACTGTGTCCAGCCATTTAAGACAACGTGCTTTAGCAGTGAATCAGGACAGTACCACTGTGATAGGAATACAGAAAACGCTGATCCGAATTACTCGTCTAGGACGCACAGAAACACCTTCAATTATGTAAGCAAATACCAATCCTGCCAAAAGTATAGAGTTTCACAGCAAAAATCAGGCAGCGAAATGTTAGCACGCATTTCCGAGGAGCCTAGGGTTGTCGCAGATTTTATTGTACCAATTCTACAGTCTACTCAAGGACATACCATGTTATTGATATTGTATGACACTTCTTCCAAGTGGGTTAAGTTAGTTTCCCTAACGAAGGGGTCAGCAGAAAATCTAACGAAAGCGTTCAGGGAAGGTGTATTAATCAGATTTGGCATTCTCCAAATCCTAATCGCGGATAAGGGAACTCAGTGCACAAGTGGCACAAGCACTATTTCAAGATTTTAGTAATAGAATAATAGCTCATCACGCCCTATGCACCTTAAGAAAATTCAATATGAGGATTAAACCGTAAGAAGAAATATACGAGCTGGAATGAATAATGGCCGGAAATTATGCTAACAATAAATACCAGCTCTTCTGAATCCATAGTTTATTTAGCACTAGGAAGAGAACCAAGAGTGCAGCATATTCTTTACGACGAAGTAACGGTTATTACGGGCACACCAACGAAGAATGTGACTAAGCGTGCGAACGCTCATTATCCAAAGCGACAGAAGATCAAGAAGCAAGACTAGCTGTAAGGTATGGCGGGCCGCACATTGTTGAGAACTTCATGGCTTTTGATATTGTCAAGTTAGCCAATTATCGTGGGGAGGAACACTCGGGGTAGAACTCAGTGAGTTACGCCCCTTTACCGATGCCAACGCTCACAAAAATAAGCATATTTATTTTCTCTTCGTCACATCATCAAAATGTAATATGAGAATAAATTCGATAAGTCCGAAGAGAAGTTTCGGCGCTCACTCAAATAGTTGGTAAGAGCTCGGAAGCGGACCATATATATTTCGCATGAAATCACAAGATATCCCGAAAAACGACAAACTACTAGTTCATTAATTGGTTCAATATAGAAAATCGCAACCACTAATTTTTTAACAACAACGAAGAAGAAAATACTGGAACAAAACCAATTCCGGATGAGCTATAGAAGCCAGTTGAAGAAAATGATAACGACTTGAATGGCCTGATTTTAGAAGAGCACATATATTAGGGTATGGACTTTAAGGAGCTGAAGCGCAGCAAGCGCGAAGATTTTAGAGAATACGTTCAGTAAGAAAGGTCCCTCTACGCGGTACCCCACATCCGAAGGATCATCGTAAGCCTCCAGCGCCTCAAGTGCGAAACCAACCATGTCCCAAGCGCCCTAATGAAAATTGATGTGAGCGTAGGTTCATTCGCGGTTTATAGGGTTTCCACCAGATTGATGAAGGAACTTGTGTCCGACTTGCGTTGACTATCGTCAAAGATGGTTGCGGGGCAATTATTGCGTGTAACGTTAGTGGTGAAGAAGAAGGAGGAAGGAGGATTTTGACCCTCGTTAATCAGGACGGGTGCCATGGTACATAAACCCCATCCGACTAAAGAAGAGAAATGACGAAACAAAGGCAGTCATTTTTGATTTTGCTGCCCACATTCGTTTTGTAAACATTCACTCTTTTTCTGTTGCACCCCGTAGGCAGAGTTAAACGCACAACCATCGTCTTCATCTTTATTGATAACCACTACTCTTTCAATTGACACACAAGGTCTAAAGTTTACTTTTCACTTTACTTTTCGGCAGTACTTATTTGTTTTATATACTGTTTATGGTTAAATTAAGTAATTTTAAGCTTTTTTTTTTAATTAAAAAATGAACGTGGGATATTCTTTTAAATTTTGATGGACGCATAGGTTTGACTGATAATTTTCAAACGAAATATAAAATACATACAAATTTAACATAAACGAACTAGTTATGCTTCTCTATGTGAAATTATATTTTGATGTCATTCAAAAAACTATTTTCGTACTTAACAAAAAAATCAAAACGAAATTTCAAACTGAAAAAGTTACTTAAAGTTGTGAAATTTACCATGTAAATCTATCAACGCTTTGCCCACAATGAAATAAGACGTTATATATAAAAAAAGTTTGGCAACTCTGCGCGCGCGCTTTGGTCGTGTTTTTAATTTGGAGCGTAGAAATTTGTAATTCTTTTTTGTTTTATTGTTTAATGCGATTTTAAAGCCTAAACAATTATGAAAGTGTTTAAATTTATTGACATATATTAAGCCAATTGTAACCAATATTTATCGCACTTTTTTGTGCGTTGATATCATTTTGGTTTTTGTGATCAGCATTTGGTGCTCTCTTCAAAAAGTTTTTTTCTTGAGTTTTGTTTGTTGTTGCTTTCCAAACACCTGCGTTGTTTTGATCCCGTTACAGTTTTCACTTTGTTCACTATGTTTTTAATAGTGCGAATTTTGCGTGCTTAGAGAATTTTGTGAAGACGTGATAAACCCTTTTGTTTTTGGCCTCCTTATAAATTCTATTTTGTCTATTGTCTTTCAGCATGTATTGTTTATTCACACCATGCCGAGCTAAAATAGGTCCTCGATCTAATCGGTTCATCATTTGTTGCGTTTGTGAGCGTTGCTATAAACCGAAATGTGCAGGAATTAGGAAGATAGATTTCTATGAACTTTTCATGGGGACAAAGAAGGGTTTTTCTCAAAATGAAGAGCTCGCGACATTGTAAAGAAAATTTAAAAAAATGAAAACGATGTTTGATGAGTGTCGCTACTTAGAGCACCGATGTTCTCCTCCAAAAAGACTATCTTGTAACACAGCTTCCGGTCCCTCAACTCCCTCCGCGTCTCATATATCTGCCCTTATTGGCCTATTTGATATGAATTTTCAAAAAATTAATGAAAAGTGGATCTGTATGCAACTATTTCGTTTACTCTTCGATTAGACCCCGTCAATTACCTAAACCATCAAAGTTATTGCAATTACTTTCACAGAGCAAAATCCTCGCTTCTTATTCCAGATACTGTTATAAATTTGTAAACTCTAAAGGAAAAATACCCATATATTCCCCCTCCATCTCTCTTAATGGCACCGAATCCTCTAGTGTTATTGAAACCTCGAATCTTTGTGCGGAATACTTCCATCGAAATTTCTCTATTGCAGGTTCCGATTTAATTGGTAATTACCCATATTATATCACAAACTAAAGCTTGATTCTGTATTTAGTCATTTCAGATAGAGACCTACTATAGGATTTAAGGTTACTTAAATATAGTTAGGCGCCTCGACCTGATGGCACTCCATCATGTATACTCAAGTCATGCTATGAAGAACTATATGTTGTTGTCTATAAGATTTTTTATCTTTATGTTTGAAGAGGATTCTTATTTAAATCCACAGTGTTGAAATATGTAGATGCATTGCCAAAATGAGCGTCTTTCCCAATTTTTTGAATGAATTGTTAGTCAGCAGAAATCTTTCGCTATCAAATCCCACATTTTTCCATTTCACCAAGGCTCCTTAAGAAGAGGATCAACCGTTAGGAAGGTTTTAAAATGTATTTGCCACATTTGCAAGGATTTCGCTAGTGGATTTCACATAGATGTCATCTACCCTGATTTTAGGGAAGTGTACGATTTAGTTAGCCATAAATAATGGACCTTCAAACACCACGCCTCTGGCTCCTCTTTATACTTATTGAAATGGATAAGCTTTGTCTCCATAAAAGATGCTCAACACCAACACGTCTGATCAATTCCCTCAAGGTGGCCATTTAGAACCCCTTCTGTTTATCTTGGACGTCAATGACCTTCCTTTACGTGCAGCATATCTTAATATTCGTTGATGATGTTAAACTTCTTTCTTCTTTTTCCCTGGAATCGCACTCGTATCTCCCTCAATCTGAGTTTGATAACTTGGTTAAATGGTGCCCTTCAAATTCTGCGAAATTGAATTTAAAAAAATGTAAGAGGCTTTCATTCTCAAAGAGGGCTCTATTCGCTACTGATGACTTCCTTGATTAACAAAATCGCAAAACCTTACGTTAAATAAACGCTATATATGAACTTAGTGAGAAATGTGCTTGAGAAAGCGTCTGCTGTGTGATCCGCTTCCAATAGGCGGTATGTAGTTTATTGTTATTATTATTATTATTAAAAAATTCTACCGCACTTGAGATTTGAGCCCACGACCATTGAATTGCTAGTCGAGATTCTTGCCTACTCGGCCACTCAGGCGGATTTTGTCTTTTTTTATTTTCTTTTTAGTTCTTAATTTTTTCTTTACTTTTCTTTTTCTCTTCCCGTAAAAGTGTACTAACTTTAAAAACTTTTATTTATTTTGTTTGTTCACAATATATACCTATATAATTGGTGCTTGCATGAATTTGGATCATTTGTTCACTTACAAAAAGCGTTTATTGTGAAAACTTGGTACAATCGAAATTAATCAAAATATTATATTTAAAATTAATCAAACATTTTCCATCTTTTTCTGCAAGTTTTTCTCATCTTTCTGACAACATGGCCATACCGTGTCGAAAGAACTACATTGGTTCGCCGGCAATCTATCTACCCATTCTCGCACTTCGGCATTTCGAAACCGCCTGCCAGCTAAGTCATGCTGCATCGTTTTGAATAAGCGGTAATCAGAAGGCGCTATGGTAAGACCGCTAAGAGCACTAGAATTTTTTATTCGAGTTGCAACCGTGTAACTTTGACAACTCTTGCAACGTGTCGTTGAGCGTTGCAATGTAATAAGATGACTTTGCGCTGTTAAACTGCTGCTAGTGTTTTTTCCAAGAATACATTGCTTAATATGTTCAATTGCTGTTGTAGACATCTGCAACAACAGTTTCATTAAGATTTAGCAGCTCGTAATGCATTACATCTTGCTGTTCCCACCAAATTCATAACAAAGGTTTTTGCGTTTCGGGTTGTCGTAGTAAATCCACTTTTCATAGCCAATCATATTACGCCACAGAAAAACTTTCTTTTTTGCCTGGAAACAATGAAATGGTATTTTCAGTCAATTCTTATGGTAGACATTTTCCCTTCTTTTGGATCTTTCCCTTCACATGCAAACGTTTAGAAACAGTTGATTCACTAATTGTTAAGCTGTTCAAAAGTTTTTTGAGAGTTTAAGCTGGGGTTTCGTTGAAGAAGTCTTGCAATTCATTGTCTTGGAACTTTTTTGATACTTCAGGCCGTTTTTGTCATTGACATCAACCATTTCAAATCATTGAAACCAAAACCGGCAATTGGGATATGATGGAGCAGCATCACCGTAAGATACTGAAAGTCTTTGATAGGCTTCGGCAGCAGATCTCTTCAAATTAAACAACAAAAGTGGTGAATGTCGAAAATGCAATTTTGATTGCCCCATATACGCTTACTATTATTGAGTTAATACCAAATGGAAAACTGTTATCTTATGTATGGGAAAGTCAATATCATCAAATTTAACCTTTGTGTACATTTATAGTTTGTATTACTTTATCATTTTCCACTAATTGCCAGACATCAGAATATATGCAAGCACCTAATATATGCTTACATAGATATATGAACATATAACATAAATATAAGTTTTCCTTATTTGTCAAGTATATTTGAAAGTTGTAAGCTCCGTCTTTTTAAAAATAAATGACAGTCCATCTGATACCATACATATATAAACAAAATATATTTTTTATTTGCTCAAGGGAGACGAGAAGAAACGATAGGTGAAGTTGGTCGAGCTCTTTATCAAGTACCAACGTCAAAAGGTTCCATAAAACGAAGTGTAAATCAACTAAAATCAACCTAAAATTGGTTCCGAAAAAAGCAATGAAGAATCAGAAATTCATTCCTACTTGTTCAATTCGCTTTTACAAAGGGAAGAAAGGCAACGTCAAGAAAATTGTGATGAGGATTAACCAAGACCAAGACGTAAACCAACTTGAAAATTCGATTGGCTGTAGTGGAATGCAAAATCGTAAGATGTCTCCACACATAGCAACTAATTTTAGGAGAATAAGATGATAAATATAATTCACTAAGTTTTAAGATCGTTTAAAACGGTGATTAGTGTTATATACATTCATCCCATTACACGTGGAACTATTATTTCCTATGTGCGTTTATGATAGCCTGTGCTATTGATAGCGAAGTACAAATAGAAATAAAATTAAGTTTAAAATTATAAGCCAAACGAACAGGACGCGCTTTTAGTTCCAAGTTAATACACAACATGTAATTATTTGTAATAAATACGTACAAGTACTTATTCATTATTGTTAAAATAGTTTGATATCCATTGGTATTGTGAACTCATTCTGCAGTCGCTAAAATAATTCATACCCCACCCCCCACCAAATTCACACAGACAAGCGACAACTATTGTTGTTATAAACAGATAGTCTATAAATTCCGACGTACAACCTCCAAAAAGTAGGGTGATTCTTGCTTGTTCCATCAAGCTTCCCACCTCTTGGTTCAGTTGTGTGTTTGTTTCATCTTGGTTTATTCAAGCCGAAACACAGTTCGCTTCCAAATGTGTGACGCATTCCAAATATGAATATGAATTTTGTCAGTTATTGATGTTATGGGTGATCCACCAACTGCAAAGAATGAAAGAAAACTCTAATCGAAAGAAATTCTCTGAGTAAGGAGATTTGATAAGATTTTATTTGATACAGAGACGGTCGATCGCAAACCATCAGATTTCTTCCGGAGTCGCCTGGTTAGCTCGATAAGTACGGCTTAGACATTACACATAATAAATGTTCTTCTGGAATATCGAGTATTGATTTCCTCGGCCACAATATTTTTGAAGAGCGAGTTCACCCTTTTCACAACAGAATATTTGCCACTGAAGATTTTGACCGTTCGAAATGCATTATGCAAAGATAGCTCCATGTCGCCTCTTGGAACAGGACCATTGACATATATAGCAACTCAGTGCAATTAAGTACTTTTGGTCAGATATGAGTAAGAAACTCAACATCTGGTCCTGTCAATATCAAAAGTCTAAGGCCCATTGGCATATCAAACCATCTGTTTCGCAAAATTCCCAAGGGAAAGTTTAAACATTAGCTACCGCCATCGATAGGTCGTTATTTCTTTACGATTACAAATCGTTGTTCTCGTTGGCCTGCAGCGTATGCTTTGCGGGATATTGAAGCCGATATAGATCCGTGAAAGTTTCTAAACAATTATGTTTTATGATCCAGAGTTCTTCTTGAAATAAGTAGAAATTCAGGGACCACAGTTTACGCTAAAATTGTTCACAAAGTGGATTCAGTTATTGGATAGTCGTAGAATTATCATCTCCTCGTATCATACGCAGGCTACCCGCACGCTCCCATAGGCAATTGAAAGCGACCTTCACTGCTAGTATTAAGTTTAAAGTTTATCTTCCTGAAGCAGAAAAAGACCAAGTTTATTCTTGTGATTGCTAGTAACAGTCAAGAACCTTATGATGTCTCATCCAGAGTCGTTTAAAAAAAAGGTGCACTTTCTAACGCTGGATATTTTTGTACAAATACTACCTTTAATTTTTCAGGCAGAAATTCCCCGTTGGAACGAGATCCCACCTTTTGAGATTTTTCAAGAGGTCGTTGGCATCTTCGACATTATATCTTATCGGTAACAAATTTCCGTGATAGTTGCGTTTGATTGAAGCGTACATATTAAACAACCCCTAGCTAATCCCACAAATTTTAGACCAGAATTTTGAAATCATGGACATTCGACAACGGTCATGCATGGGCGAACTTACTCCATGATTTTCTTCGCTTACGTAACATATCCATTTTTCATCACCAACTACGAAAACGTACAACAGTTCCCTTCTGCTTCACTAACGCTTTTAAACGTTTTTAAACTGCAGCGTAATCAGCTACTAGTGATTCGGCAAGTTCCGCCATCACCTGGCGTGGGCTATCCTTCCTATCTTTGGTCTTCGTCTTCGACGAGAAATTTAGTTCTTTATTTTCAAGAACAAAACGATCTTTTTTGAAGCGTCTAAACTAATCATCGGCTTCAACTACACAGATTTTTGAATAAGTTTTAATAATATGGTAATAATTATAAACTTTTTTAAAAATATACCTTTTCGGTCAGGAAACGTGACGTGCCATTGAGAATAATGCGTTAGCATTATGAGTAACAATGTTTTTTACACTTCAACGAAATGATGTGCGCTAGACTTCAAGCTCGTTTAAATATGTTTTTGCCATCTTAAGCTAAACGGAGTATAGTAACGTCGCCGGTGAGAAAATAGTGAGGACTTTGTGCATATGTTATAGAAAAAGTAGAGAAAATATTTTTCTGTACCTTTAAACCCCTTAAAAAAAACTTTTAACCCCTTGAAAAAAAAAAAAATCTGTTTGTAGAGCTACGAGTAATATTTCATCCTTCTTTGATACGAAAGTAAAGAAAACGTTATTGTTATGTTGCAGAGGTATTTTCGGCACGAATAACCTAAGCTAAAATGGTATGATAGTAGTTTCGTGGAGGTAAGAGGCCAAGAGGTGGAAGATGGACTGCACGCACGACGGGCGGATGTACGCACTTGCCAGTAGGCAAGCATGCTAAAAAGAATGATTGATGAATGGCTACGACGGATGGGACGAATAAATTCTTCAAATTAATACATGTTTACTTCCTTACCTGATAGGAGAATTGTCTTAGTATTTTATAAAGGCGGTTAGCTTCTTCAGCGAAATATTCAGCTTGCGTAAATAAGTCTTGAGTGGTTTTTAGGGATCCATTTCCTTTTGTAAATTGGTACATAAGGAAAGCCATGGCCGAAAGGTTTTTAGCCCTTTTAATTATATCATTATCACAATAGTCGTCACTCCAGGGTGGCTGTAGGTCTCGTTTAACCGTTTCAGTTTCTAAATCCAAATCTTTACTCGTTTCCGGTAAATCTTTTTGGAAGTTAACAGTTTTTGTTGCCTTCCTTTCAGCTATACTAGTCTTAAATTAAAAGCAAAAAAGAAAAGGAAAATGTGTATTAACGAGCTGCAATCGCAATGATATGACTATATATTTATATGACTATATATGACTATATATACATATATACTACACTTAAAGTAATTTTGATGTTTTCGCGATATCCAAAACAATTAATCTTATAGTTATTTTAAAGAAAAAAAAGGGTAATAAGAAGCAATCATAAGCTCATTGCTTTTTATTTTTATATTCATTCATTCATATATATTGTCATTTTTATGATCATCTCGCCAATTGTTTGCTACACCCAAAAAGGAACTTCCATAAAGTGTGTATAGTTCTTGATGAGTGTCAAATTCAGAATCAATAGTTAGTGTGTTTATGCGTCCCACCCGTGCGATAGTAAATATATGCTTAGTCGCAAAAAATTAAAATGCTACGTTCACATCTGGTAAATATATTGAAGGTCCTTGACGGTGGTTTGCATTGAAAATATCCCAAACGGTCAAGGAGCATGCTCATTGCCCATTGTCCATAGACCGCAACAGAGACATGGTAAAAATTTACGAGCGTGTTGTACGACAAGTGAGAAACTATATTCGGCTGGGCCCGAATCTCGCGTGTCCATCACCATTGAAAATTTTGGCGCCCCAAGTGTGAACAACACAGAGAGAGAGAGAGAGAGAGAGAGTGTCAACAACGCACTCCACACAGACAAGCAGACGGACAGACTGTGCTGGGTATACAGATGGTAAAAATTCAACCTTCTTTTAGGTAAGATGGGCGTGTATACGAAAGATTTCAACACAAAGGAGCACAATTTTTCTCTTTTTTCCCAAAACACTGAATATTCTGATTTTTACATTATTTGGACCTTAGGCTATACAAAATATATGTTGTATTATGTAAAAATATAACGTCTAAGCCGCATCAGTCTGTATACCTTTTTTAAGTTTTTAACTATAAAATACTATTCCCCTTTACAACTTAAAGAGTTTTATTTCAATAGAAGGTGAGAGTACGTACATTTTGTAAAGTTAAATATTTTAAACCTTGATCGTTAATGTCGGTTGTGGTTTCAAGAATTCTTTTCGCGACGTCAGTGACTTCGGCAACCAGGAAAGTCCACATGTCGACAAATGCTTCAAAATTTTCACTAGCTACATTGCTCAAGGGGAACTTAGTAAGGATTTTGGCAGCTAGTATTACTTGAGGTCCATAAATCCGTAAATTGATCGTTACGTGGCTGGCTTGTTCTTTTAACGCGTCTTGTATGGCGATGTGTCTTAATAATTTGCAGACTTCTAGAATGTGATCGCAATGTTCATGAAATTCATTAACTTGCTGGTTAAATTGAGTTAAATTTTGCTGAGAAATTGTCAAATTTATATTGTTAACCAGCTCGGTAGACATTTTTAGAGTTTGGAACAGATCGCTAGATTGTTCCACGGTCGATGAAACTAATTGCTCTGACAATATCTTAACTGCCTCCAGAACTGTATCAACGTATTCATCTTGGTAGTGTTTTCCGAACTGTTGTTGTTCATTTTGTTTTATAACGTTTCTTAGGTACTTGTTCAATTCATGAGTACAGTGGTCGCAGTAAACAAGTATATTCTCACGCATTTCATGACTGGTATAAGCTGAATCAGTAAAATCGTGTACATTTTCTAGAATTTTATCGAAAGATATGAGCAACTTTTCAATAAGGTCATTCTCTACTCTAACAATAGTGCCACCATCCATTTTGTATTTGGCGTTATTTAAATATTCTTCACAGCCGTAGGTATTGTTCAACAAACTATCACTTTCCGGCAAGCAGGTGTTGTCGTAAAGTTTCTTAGCCTTATTGTCAAGAGTCCAGTGCTTCTCAGTTGATTCCTTGCGGTACGAGGGATGGTTGCCTTCGGTCCGATAATAACCGTCATGGGGTTTCGCTTTGTAACGGCAGCATTGAATCAAATAAGTAAAATGTTGTATTGTTGCTTGTATGGTACCTCGGTCATCATTTTGATGGTAATAGAAATGGGCTTTCGTCGATTGCCATTCTGATTCCAAAATTGTGTCTTTAACAATAAAATGAATATGATCCATCCCCCGTCTAATTTGACAAAATATGGTATTACGATTCTCGCGAGCTATAATGCAATTGTGATGAACTAAGCATACTTTTGATGACGTGATCAACACTTTGACAGAATGCTCAAGAACTTGGCGCGCCGAAAAAATCTCTGTACGGCGTGTTTCCTCTTTCACAGTGCCCATGATATTACCAGTCAAACAGGTTAGCTCAATAATTTCTGCTCCAAAAGCCGAAAAGGCTTGGACAAACTTGGAAAAATTTATAACGCTTTCCAGATTTTGAGGGCCTCTTGGGTCTTTTGACTTAAAGCTAAGTAATTGCTTAACCACAATAATATCTACCAATAATAACACCCGAGTTATGGAAGCAAGAAGAGAGCGTGAGGCTAAAACAATAGCTGCGTTATCGATGAACGGCTTATTAAGTCCTTCAAGATTCAAATCGATCGACATGCATAATTGTTCAATTGATTTTCCTGTAAAAAAAAAATTAGAAAAAATTCGATTGTAATAATACTATATAGTGTAGCATAGTGGATATTAGATTAGTTCTTGGACAGATATATGCGCAAAGAGTAGATATTTCCAGTCAGCAAATAGCTACTGCAAATATATGCGTGCTTTTATATAAACGTATAATTAAAACCTAAACATTTAACACAGAAGAAGAAATTCTTTCTCAATTTTTTACCACTTCTGCCGTAGCCGTAAGTAAAATCTACCAAAACAACCTGTGATCCCACCAAGTCATAATTTGTTTATTTATTTGCACATAAAATTTAGTTAAAATAAATTAACAGACGAAATCTTTGAAGTACAAAGCAAATTATACAAGAAATATAAAAAAATAAAAAAAACAAAATTCATGTACAAAGTAAAAAGGAAAAAATCCAGAAAAAAACAAGCTTACATCCATCACAAAAGTACGCCCGCCGTCGGCGTAAATCCGAGTTGCGAACGAGCCCCTAAGCTGTTACAAATATGCAAAAGTTGGGTAACCGACAATAGTGGCAAAATATTTCGAAATAATTTCGGAATAACATAGGCAAAGCGCGGTTATTTAGGAGAGTTAATTTGATCGAATTTAAAGAATCTGACATTCTGATTAAATAGATAGATATCATTTAAATTTTTGTAATTTTTTATGTACCTTGACTAAGCTTTATGAAAATAAAGTTCCTTGAAAAACAGTTGGAAACGTTGAAGTTTTTCTCAGCTTAAAGAATAAACCCACGTTTCTTAAACGACGGTTAGGCTAACAAAAACAATCAATTTTCATAAGGAGGCAAGTAGACAAACGGATACCAACTCAAATGTGTAAAACCAAAAAACAAGAATTGCTATCGAACGGATTCTATTAAATCTACAATCCAATAGTATGGTGACCACAAGGCAGAGACACACTCAAATATTGGTCTTCTTAAGCTCATTACACACTTTTTGTAACCGAAAGATCATCAGGCTCGTTAGACTACCGTTTAATAAAATGACGCCCTGCCTTTCTTTACACAGACCTTCATGTGCCGATCTGCAGTTTATAGTCGAATAAAACCACTAAATCCATGAACGAATCTTCATTTTCTAATTTTCGTAAACCGATAAAATAATCATTATTGAATGAAGTCCTCCTTGAGAATAAAATCCTCTTATATTTTTTTAAATATTTGATAGCGAAAGATTATTACTGATCAGCAACTTTGTTGAAACAATCTAGCTAAGAAATTCAATTTGACAACACCGCTATAATTCCCCGCGAGATGTCTGTTTACGTGTTTGTGAACGTGTTTGTGGGATAAAAAAGCTACTCTTCCAACAAGAAGGGAAAATACCTGTTTTCAAGGAATGGTGTAAAATCATTGAGATAACACCACTTAGCTCATCAGAGCATGATTTGAGTGCGCACAGTGGAATGCCATCAGTCCAGGCGAACAACTATATTTTAATGATCTTCAACGTTGTAATATATCATTTTCTAAAATGATCAAATTCCTCGATGTCTTTGCCGAATTTGACGATGAAAGCATGTAACACCAAAAGCTGCAACATCCCCTTCTACAACAACAACAATAGCAACGCCAGTACAAATGCAATGAAGTAATGACGATAAGAACACCAATAATAATCCCATCACAATAACTACAACAAAAACTGTAGGAGCAGCCGAAAAAACAAAAAATAAACACAATAACGGCAGCAATAACAATGTCAAGACCAACTATAGTAATAACAGAACAATAATAATAAATCGACGTAAACAGCCACTTAGGACTTTTATGTCGCCACCTCAGCAAAGCAACAGTCTCAACAAAATCTTTCCCCCAAAACACGTTGAACGCGGTTAATTAATTGGGCGTGGCTCCCAGAGTGAGTGCATAATCAACAAAGGCTTAACTCTTGCCGATCCGGCGCAATCTTGCGACTATGTTCAATACTATCCTTAAATCGAAACGTTAGAACTGTCCTCGAACATTCATCACGTGCACTGCGGGCAAATTTTTTCGCCGTAGACGCACACATACACAAGTATTGACCCGATATACCCGCTCTTTGTAAGACCCAGGTATTGGAAATCGTATTCATCACTGTTTTCACTCAGCTGTATCACAAAAAGAGCGAGTATGTCGGGTCAATTATTCCACTCACCTGAGGACCAAGTCATTCAACATTACATATGCATAGAGGTCTTGTGATATACATCAGTAACGATGTGCTGTTCCAATGCCAGCAAGAATAATGCACCCAGGATTCCGATTTTACTTTGCTATGAAAAAAATTCATCATCCCGACATACACGTAGCATTTCAGATTTGTGCGTAGAAGCTGAAACGCGCATAGGACGGTTTCTTTTAACGACTTTGACACCCTATCCATCTCAATATCTGTCATATTGCAAAATTACTCGAAAAGCGAAATCGTGCTTGCTGACGATTTTAGTATCGATAACAAAAGTTTCCTGCGCCATTTGACCCATACAACTCCGGAGGGATGCGAAGCAGAGATCATGGCATTTGAGAATTGCTTAACACGACCACCATCTACTCGTTTGTAGAATGAGGTCCAGTAAATAAGGCTAGTTTTAATGCCACCAAACACCAAAGGTGTGTTCTAACGCACAGGAAAAGTGATGAACAACCTTTACCTATTGGTCGTGTTAATGTAGAAGATTCGGCAATCCTTTGTGTTCTGGGCGTGAGCATGCAAAACGAAGCTCGTTAAACGGAGCATCGAACTTTCGAACTATTGAAAGACGTGAAATTTCTTAAAGTGGCGCAAAGTGTGGCCGCGGCCAACATTCGTACCATTTGCAGCGCTTATGAGCAGCCAAAATTAAAGTATAACTCGCATGTGTGGGATGGGACCTTCAAACTTTGCTTGAGGCTTCGCGTACAGCGAAGACCTCAGGTGCTCATGGGCGACGAAACTATGTTTAGAACTCTCAATACCCTTGAGCATAACGTGGGCTGTGTTGCCCACTTATGAGATATGTCTTCCAATTAAATCCTGCGACAGTATTACAAGTCTTCACATACTCATCTTAGAGTTACATACGCAACAGACCATCGTTTTTTAACCGTGCTGCCCGCCTTTCGTGCCGTACCTGATGTTTCCTCTTTCAAGTCGAACGTTCACAAACATTACTCCCATTCTTCATCCGACTTTTTCTATTACTCTTGCTGATCACCACTATGCTCGCAAGTATAGATAGATATGCCTAAGTGGTCGGTTGTTTAAAAATAGACTTTGAACAGAATAAGTAACAACAAGGAGGAACATTTGAAAGCTACGGCCTCGACTGTAAACCAAGCCATATGACCCAAAAAAAGACAAATAAATTTGTTGACGAGAGCAACCAGAGCTGATGCAAAAATCAAAATGATATCAACATATAAAAACAATTCGGTGGGTATAAATAACAAATATAGTTCAAGAACTTGATCATAAGTTTTGCAATTACTTAGGCTTTATAACCATTGAAAACATTAAAATAGAAAATATTTTAGAGAATTTATACACAGAAGAAAAAACCACAAGGCGCGCGCAGTGTTGCCGAACTCTTTAAAACCGATCACTTGCTGTTCATTAAACTTACATTAAACGTTACAAAACAGATGTGCTAACAGAACGGGTGTGCTTAGAAACTGAGCGGTTTTTAATGAGAAGGGACGTAGGAAATAAATATGACGCGCGCTGTAAAATTTAAAATACCATTTCAAGATCAGAATCACGAATGTTAAGTTCGTATCAATTAACATTAAACTTCATAATTTTTTTTTATTTGCTTCTTCAACATAATTTTCTGTTTAAAGTTTTAAATATATGTTTGTATAATTTTTGAGTAGTCGGTGCACGAAATTTTATAAAAATATCTCAAAAATTTGCGACCTGTAGATTGAACACAACAAAACAAGAAGGACAGACATGCTTAGATCGATAGAGAACATACTTCTGAAACGATTGGTACGTCAATTCCTTGCGGGTGTTGTAGCTGTAGAAGCTTAATGTATCGTTACGCATGGTGTAAAAATGTACAGCTATTGAAAACTCCTGAACAACGTATTGAAAACTCCTGGAAAGAAGATTTAATATTAACCCTTTTCGAATGTATTGAAAGAACAGTTAGTATATAAGAAGTTCACATCACGTATTTCATAAAAAAGGAAGAATGGTTTCAAAATTCGGTTGGAAACACTAATCAATACGACCAGGCTAATAAGTGTTGTACTGATATTTGTGGCTTCGTTTTTTTGGGAATGCGAATTTGGAATGTAAAATATTACAAGATAATTGGAGCTATTTGTTGAATCTCGAAGTGCGTTAGCAAGAAAAAAGGCCGGGAACTTCCGTTTGTGTGCTGATTATAGAAATTTCAATAAGGTTACATTAAAACTTAACCTAAATTGCCTCTCATAGCTCATCTAATTCTGGGCGGACAAAAACCTTTGTATATGGATAATTCCATGATAACACCAAAAAACGTGAGGATCACCTGTAAGTTCTGACGACAGTTTTCGAGGGACTGTTAAAGAATAAACTAGAACTTTGAACACGTTTGTAATCGCATTTTAGCGGGTTCATTAAGGGTTCTGCATGAATGGCTTAAATCTGTATAAATTGGCAACGAAGAATGCGAATTTGGACTTTGGTAACGAAGAGAGAAAGTGGGTCGAATTCTCGAGAAGTAAGTTAATTGAGGCACGCATCCTCTCTGTAAACGGCCCGATGGATGAAGCGGAGTTGCATTTGCGATGCGAGTAGTTATGGATCTTGTGCGATCTTACCCTAAAAGAAAAACGATGTTTTATTTTTCAAACCGTCCGCGTGATTCTGAGTCTAAATATCGCAGCTTTAAATAGGAGACTTTTGCTACTATTTATGCTCCACGGAGTAACGAACTGCAAATTATCAACATTGACATTGAATAAGAAAAATATTAACTCCAGCGTAGCCAAATGGCCTTTAGAATCGCATAACCAAAAGGACGATAATGTGCATCATGGCTGTTTAGTCAACATATAATTTATGAATTAGCTTAAATTTCGTACTTCGCATTTTAATATTGTTCAAATTGCACAATTTGCTACTACTACTACCATAGTTTGTGTGCACATTCTGTTTTGTTTTGCACGTGCTTATATTGATTAAAGTAGAGACAACGAGTATTTTGTTTTTTCATTGGCCTATTGTTTTGCAGTTTGTAGTGTTAAGAAAATGCATTCTCGGTTTTTTTTGGCTTTTTTACAATTCATTGTTTTTTTGGTCTAATTCATTTTACTAAACAAAACATTAAAAAAGGTAAGTAAAATATTATTATTAAATAATCAAGTAATGTTGAAAAACATACACATGTTAGGCGTAATAATTCTTTTGCTCTTATTATGTTATTTGGCAGTAGCAGAAATTGGCGGAGAAGAAATCTTGTAACACCTAGAAGTGCTCTGCGGGATGAATCCTCTTACGATATACGAAAACGTTCTGTAAAAGTTTCGCCTGTCAAAAGAGGCTTTTGAATACGTTCCAGAAATAGTTGGTGCGACCGAAGGAATAAAAGCAATCTGTATTCCTCCGGTGATAAATTTAGCCCTTATTTTGAAGTTCTTAAAGTTTAGAGTCTATCAATAGGCAACCTTTACGTAAGCGTTGCAGAGAGCACCGTTTCTGTTGCTGCATGAGAAATTATACAAGAAGTGGAAGAAACACTTTCCGCAAAATGCGTTCAGTGGAATGTTAATGCCAAGACAAAAAGTGGTTGTGTAGAAAACTATATATTCCTGGCGGCAAGCAACTTCTTGCGCTTTCCTTGTTTATGTGACACGTAACTGTACAATAAACTACGATTGAAGTGTTCCTGATATTTATTGAAGTGATTGCAGGCGTACACGGAACCCACATTTATTTTCATAAACCCGCACAAATGATGGTCGATGGCGTATTTTAATAGAAGAACCGAAACAGATACGTTCCAAGGAAGATGAGAGAATTTGCAAATGTACGTGCAGCCCTTCACAACTTTTGAGTGCACTATAAGGTGCAAAATCCGGGATTCAGGACTTAACTTCTCCAGCTCCCGAATCTTACTCTGACGATGATGTGGACATTTTGCTAGAGATCTTCCAGTTGAGGCGAATATATGGGGAAGTAAGAGCCGGAATATTTTCTGCACCTTCAATTGAATTATAATGAAACAAAATTATGGAAAATTAATCCGCTTTAAGATGTTTTGTGAAAACTAAAAAGTTGGCTTTTATTTATATAATACAAACCTAGAATTGATTTGCAATTCATTTTACAACATTATAAATTCTTTATAGATTAATTCATATATTAATGTATTAATATATATAAAAATAAAAATAAAATGATATACATTCAAAGTTAAAGTCTGGGTGGGATACCCCAAAACTAACAACTACTTTTTTATATCGATCGTCACCAAATCCTAAAATCACTTATGTATATGCATTTTCACGCAAATTTTTTTTGTTGGTAATACGAGAAGCCATGTTTCGAAATTGAATGTTTAATTTTGGCATTCAGTGTGCAGCAGCAGCAGAAGTAGACTTTAGAATCGGAAAAGTGAAATTTCACCAAAAACTCAAAATAAGAAATAATGATTCCAAGATACTATTTTTGCGTTGCTCATTTGCATTTGGAAATGTATGGAAGTTGTATTTTGTCTGCAGGAAAACGGTCAAAATAATTTGGCTTAACTCAATACTAAGAGAAATATTAGAAAGGCATGCATATTAAATGTATACAAGAGTTATAAGAACTTAAATATTGCACAAAATGATGATAAACTCCTATGGAATTTTAAGTAAATTGATTGATGTTGCCAAAAGAGCAAAAATATCGTTATTTTTATCCCAAAAATTAACTTTTATTACTTATTGGATTTGCTGTTATGCTATTCTATGGGGAGGATTGTCTGTATGCGTAAACTTTAGAAATTCTCAATGCTTATTTCTGATTATTAGCGATAAGAAAAGAAACAAAGACCTCAATTTATCATAACTGCGAACTTATAAACTAGATAAATAAAATTGGTCTTTTGCTCCTTATTTGGTGTCTAGTGTGATCGCATATCGGTATATGCATCCACTTTGGAGTGCGATATAATTTCCATAATTCTGTAGCAAAAAAAGAAAATCAAAATTTTGTCGCACTTCAACTGGCTGGATATTGCATTACGAAATGCAATACGATGCCAGGCGCCCTAATTAATTGATTACGATAGCTTTAAGGCACCTGTAAATTCAAGTATAAATACAGCACAAGAAATTCAATAAAATTAATTGTTATCACAAAGCAATTCAAAGCGTTTAATTCGCTAGATGTTAACAGGCGTTCAACCCGCCTCAGATTGACATTATATAGGGACTGCTTCATGCCGATCCAATTGGCAATTCAAGAAGCAGATAGACTTGGCGGAACGAAGCCGAGCAGATAGGGTCACACAAGCATTACACGTTACGTTGCTCTGTACAAAATAAACAAAGCAAAAATTCATTACAGGTGTAAAGACCAAATATGTCGAATAAAGACCAGTTCTAGAAAAAGATAAGACAGAAAGCGTTCACAAGAGATATAAAAAATTGTAAATATTATATTGAACATTGATTGAGCATTTTACACAATTCATGTAACAACGTTGTGTAAAACAATAACAATGTTGTCAATGTTGGATCGTGGGTATGACTTCTTAATACTGAACTGAATTGACATTCAAACGTACAATATTTTCTCTAACAAAATTTTATAAGAATTAGAAATTCAAGATAACTCTTACTCCCCCGGTCAGATGGGACACCTTCTTGCATTCTCTGATCGGTATATCTAGTAGTCTTATTTTTCCCATCTTAGAAAGAGATTGTACAAACAATATAGAACTATAGCCAAGCTTAGAATGCTATCTAAGCTCTTTGAGGGCTTGGTAATAAGACGTTTGTTACGCTCGGTTAATATTATTATTTAAATATATAAACATGGGTTTACATCAAGGAGATCCACAGTAACATATCTGTTAGAACAGCCGTATTATATCTTCAAAGAGTTTTACGAACATCTTGATTAAATACGGACATCTTATCTAAAAGATCATGTTGAACGTGTTAGCTACAATAGTATTTTATCTGGAGAAACAATTGTTTCATGTGATTTAACACTCATGTAATGAATGCTGATGATGTGAAGCTCTCTTTGACTTTGGTACAATGCCAGATCATCTAAAATAATATTTAGAAGCCTTAACGGTATTTGGAGTATTGTAAATCTCATTGCAATTAATCTAAGAAATTTTCAGTTTCTAGAAGTTCGCCTTTACGGACTACGTATGGTATACTTCATATTTTACAGGTTTTGGTGTTGTTTTCGATCCCATACTTCGCTTCCATCTGTATATACCCCCGATGGTTAGTAAACTTAACTTACCGTTCTATCGTTTGAGCTATGAGGTTTTTAACCCTTTTTACATTGCCTTTGAACACATTTATTATTCAAGATACTTGTAAAATGAACTTATTTCAAGATGGTATGCGTATGAATGGCGTTGACTAGGTGTGAATGTATAATAAATAACAATAACTTTGCATTATTATTCATATATTAGATATTATTAACTTAAATTTAGGTTACAATATAAGTAACTCTAAGTTGCTCTATGTACCGTGAATGGCGGTGTTTTGTGAACCAAATAAATAAATAAATAAATGTATCAAGAAAAAATTGTCAGGACTAAATTTTGAAAGTAAGACCAAATCGGTTTAAAAATGTATAAGAAACCCTTAAGATTCTCGTATAGATGTCTTGTTAAGTACGTTATTAGTTTACGTTCTAATACACTAGAATCTAAAACGGACATAAGACAAAAATATCTCTATGATAAACAATGATCAAATTTATAGCAGAAGAAGCTTAGAAACTTTCTTCTTGCGAATTTACATATTGTCGCTGATCTACAATTTTATAAGTATGTTTATTGTTTAAACTAGAAAAATATCCTCACTTTCTGTTGGTCACAACTCGAACCAAAGTATTGATTTAGATTAATAACACTTGATATTGAAATGCGTATACATATGAGTACAGCTAGCTGGTGAATTAAATGGAAATAACAATAAAAATAATCGTAACAACTGCACTAATATAATCATCAGCAACCTTATTCGCAGTCGGTGTTGTTTTATTTTTTCTCGGAAAAATTTTTGCAAAATTTTTAATTATTTTGGTTAAAATAAAACGATTTTAGAACTGCAGATTTGTGGTAGAGTCTTCTCTGTGGCAGGTCATCTTCTGTGGCAGGTCATCTTCTGTGGCAGGTCATCTTCTGTGGAAGATGACCTGCGTGTGTCATCTGTTTATAAAAGTACGGTTGAAAGCGCTTGTGCTCCAAGAAGTACAAAATACAGAATACCAAATACCAATACAAAAAACCAATAATAAGTATTCGCAAAATCATCGCATTAAGTGTTTAGCAACGAGCATTTTGTAGCAGTAGGCAGAAAGGTACTTGCAGTGTCGAGGATGGTGAATGTCTTTTTGATTTGATTTAAGATTAAAACAAAAGAAACAAAAAGGATTTGAAGATTTGATTAACTATACTGAAGTAACAGTAGAATTGTTAGCGCACATAATAGACAAGAATTACATTTGTGCAGTGCACAGCAATACTATTTTTTAAAGTTAATCCCCACACAATTTAAAGATAAAAGGAAAATTACAAAATTAATATAACCGAAGGAAAGCGATCTGGTCTTATCTAATTGGAATTTATTATGATGTAGAAACAGTTACCAGCGCCAACAATAGCATGACTAATATAGTGTATTTTTTGTTACTTAATTGTTTATACTTATACTTGTATTTATAAATATTTGTTTATTTGTTTTATTTAACATTTTTGAATTCTGGTATGGATTGTCTGCACTCAAATTCTGCGTCTAAATGTGTTTCGGACAAATTTATTGTATGCTGGCTTTGTGAGCGCATAGCAAACGACAAACGGTTTGTACTATCGGCAAGAGTAATTGATGCATTGAATAACTCGTTAAAGGGGATCCATTGCTCTTGCTCCGATTGTAGAGCCTGAAAAATCAATTTTAACCCTTTGATCTCTCAAACCAAGCGTGGTTTCGAGGACTTATCCAAAAAATTAATTGCTTTTATGACAACTTTAACGAACAACAGGATTTATTCAAAAAGTGTAACTTCAAGGAAGGTAACCATCTTAAACCGTGTCGGGACGTCGCTTGCGGGGAAACCCCTTCTGGACCATTTCCTGTCCCCGAACGTCCTGAGGTCAGTGGTGTGTTTAAGGACAAAAATAAAAACAATGGAAATACTCCTGCTTCTGAGGCGATTTTAATCTCTCCAAATTCCTCCACGAGTCTGACTTAAACAATGCCTTTGATAGAATTAACCAATTACGGAAATTGTATCGTTTAGTTTTTCCTCCATATTTTATTGATTTCTTGCCTTCCTTTCCAGATGGTAGATCCTTTTGGGTGCTTTTCAATTCTTTTTAACGCGAGGGCATTCTTGTCACTTCCGGTATCCCACAAGGAGTCGCTTGGGCCCAATTCTGTTTATTCTATGCTTTAGCTATTGAGTGGGTCCACATCCCAATGTACGCAGATGACGTCGAACTGTTCTCGCCTGTTAAGGTGGAACTTGTTCGCAACTTTTATGTATTATATATTATATTTCTGGACTTAGGTATTTTATTTGATCATAAAATTCGGTTCAATTTGCGTATTGAACACTCTGTAAATATTAGATCAGCGGTAGGCTTCATCAAATTCAAAAAATCGAGGGAATTTTACGACCGCGCAGATCGAATTGTCCTTGAATTGTAATTGGGTTAAGTCTTCAAATGCATGAATTGCGCAATTCAGCTGAATCTTCGCTGTAGCTGTATTTTGTGTTTATAAAATTTAATTAAATGAAAAAAAAAATTAAGATCAGCCACCATAAAAAGAACATCAGTTCAACTTTAAAACCCAACGTGTGAGAACAAATAACGTTACAACAGCTACAAGTCAAGTTCATTAGAAATGCAAAGGAAACGTAGATATCGTAACACACATCTTAATCACCATCATCATTACGAGTAGCAGCATGTATGGAAACGAAAAACATGAGTAACTGGAAAAGGTAAGCAAGGTTAGATTGACGTTAGGAATTGCAGTTGTGTAACGTCCGCGAGCAATTTAAGGTAGGGGATCTGTCGGTCTGTTTGTACCAAAAATGTCTCAATAACGGAATGCCGTTATGGGACATCGTATGATTTTGCGGTTCTTTGCAAATAGCGGCTAGCCGCTAGCTATGCAAAGAAGACGAGAAAAGAGAAAGAACCATGCGAGAAGAATTTTTGGTGGTGGTTTCTGCAATCATTCTGGTTTTGGAGCACAAAGTGAATAGTAACATTCCTGATATTTGAATTAAAATAAAAAGAAAGTGTGTTTGATTAAATAAACGTAACATTTATATCGATGAGTGTGTGAATGTAGAGAAAAAAAAATATTATCTTGGTTATTATGCCCATGAATTCGTATGAAAATAGTCTTGTATTTATATAATGAAAAAAGCACCTTATTTAACTTTTGATTAGCAGTTAAAAAAAAAAAACCAAAACCTTTTTATTAAATGAAGAAGTATGCATTACGATAACCTGCATTACGATAACCTGCATAAATAATTAATTATCAATGCAATAAAAAAGTTTATAAAAAAAAAAAAATTTTGTAACGAAAACTACATAAAGCACTCTAAATTGACTGATTGACACAAAAAAAATATTTATAACTTTTTTAAGAAATTTATTGTTGTTTGTAGTAAGTTTTCTTTATCAATAAACAAGAAATAAAAAAGCCCATGTGCTCGTATGAACTTTAACAAAATCTAACACATGAAAAACAATTACGAAAGCCAAAGGAGTTTCCTTTAATAAAAATTTTCTTGGAAAATAATCAGCAGTTAATAGATCTCCCTCAATAAGGCCGAGTGCGCCGTATAATTACAACTATATTTTCAAATATATAATAATCGGCGATGTGAGTGTAGCCAAGTCTTGCATATTACATCCAGAGGAGAGAAAGGCTACAAATTGTTTTGTCGGTGCGGAGAGAGTCGATGAGGAGGGTGAAAGCAAAGAAACGAAGCAGAGGGCAAATCTTAGGACGAGTACAGGACCGCTTGGAAAAAAAAAAGAAGGCCTCATAAGACAGCCGTAACATTGGTGATCTGCCAAACGGAACAATAGATGGTAAACTAAGGTTTAGGTGATAAGGTAAGATGAAAAAAAAAGAAAATAAAAATGAGTGGCTAAATAAAGGCATTCCATAGCTGAGGCGGGGGATGGCGTGGTGCGGGTGCGAGAGAACGGAGTGGGGAGAGGGACAGTAACCGGCGGACGAAGAATTGATCAACGGACAAGGACAAGACCTACAATAATATAAACGAAAAGGAAATGAACAAAAGCGGGGAAGAGAGAGGGAAAGAAATAAGGAGAAACAAAGAAGAAATAAGTAGATAGCGGGAAGAGTCTCATTGCTCATTACATTGCTTGAAAATAATAATGAAAATAAAATAAAATAAATTTTAAAAATAAAAAAAATAAATAAATAAAGCCCCCGCTATAGTTGTTTGCAAGGGAGTTATGCGCACAATTTAAGCCATTAAATAGCAGAGGAACAGCAGATAGACTCCTCCAACGTCACTGAAGTAAACAATTTAATGCTACCCTAAGCTTCAAACTTTGGAATACGTAGAGTGCGACATCCTCATTTCTACTCACAGTGCGGCATTGCTGCATGCATTGTGGCCTGGAATTAAGACCGCGTTATTGGAAATATTTTTCTTGGACCAAATCCCAGTGACGGAAAAATTTTTAAAAGTCTATTTATAAAGAGCGCAGTTTAACGAAGCCAGAGGTGCTCCGGTAAGCGATACGAAAAGTGGTGTCGTCAATTGGATGTAGATTATAGCATTGGCAAAAATCCAAGCCTATTATTGGTGGACACGTAGTGGGTAACTACAGCGACAAATTTGCGATTTTGCTTTTTCAGTTAAAAACGTGAGTTAATATCATTCGGCAGGTTTAATACAGCAAGTAGATTAGTAACCACGAACATATTCTATTTAAAAAACACCAGAAGTTAACACATTTTACTACGCCTCACATTTAAATTGCATAAACGCTACTTAGAAGCGAGAAAGAGATGACTTATCATCAAATTACACTAACTTAAAACTATGCCAATAATTAATGTATTACGTTGTGTTTGCTTTTGAAAACAGTTTGCCTCAGTGAAGGTGCCTTGAATAAGCATTTTGGCAGACGAGAAGTAAAACGCTTACATGCACGTTGAATGTATCGTGGTGATACGGGGCACTGGGGTTGTGATAATTATCGAGAACGATACTTAAATCGTATTGGTTTCCTGGAAAGAGGTAAAAGGTAACAAGTCATATCAGTAATTGCTTAAAGTGCAAGTGAAATTCGTAGATGCGTAACATCGTATATTAATTTTCATAAGCGAATGTTAGTAATACTCTTACATGAGGGCTAGACATTTTCAAGCTTTCATTAGGGAAAACAATCCGAAACATGTCAAGCTTGCAAATTGTAGATATCGCTAAGATTTTCGCAAGGGACCTTCAAAGAATTATAAACCCCACAAGCTTTATAAAAAAAAGTGCGTATGGTCAATAGCGAAAAGCAAAAAGTGCTTTTGAACGGTTTTGTAGAAAACCACATGGTCAAAACATATTCAAACATTGATGTCACCAAGCTATTATGTAGCTAAGTTTCGTTTAATTCCCGGGATCTTTGTTTAATAAAGCCCACTTGCGATCTAGCTTTACTTATGGCGAGTTCAATGTACACATTAAAACACACTCATTGGTCACATCAAACTTCTAAATCAATGAACGAATCTGCATTTTCCGACTTTTGTAAATCGAGAAAGCACTCAAGAGTATATAAATTTCGCCTCCAGAGTGAAAATTTCTTACATTTTTGTAGATTTAATGTCATACAATAACATGAGCAACATGTAACTAAATTATGTAAATCAGAGATAGGAAATAATAAATAGAAGCGCGCTTTCAATCATTTCCTCGGCCGGCAGGTGCATGTGCACCTGGGTTTTTCCCTGTCTTTTTTCAGCTAATCTTTTTCGTCGACCGGCAGCTGCATGACGCGCCGTGGATATGCACTACGCAATTTATTACTTGGGAAAAATCAATTAGCCAGCATTAACTGGATTTGGGATTTTCGTAACAATATATATTGTTATACTGTAGTCTACTTGTATTTGCCCTATTTTTCTCTAAACAAGGCTCACATCACTTGATTTTATTTATAATTTTTAGAAGTAATATTTCCAGTTTATAACCTTATACTTAAAATTATACTTAATATGCTTCTGATGTCGTTTGCGTGAATATCGGGCTCTCTTGACTCAACAGGCTTCGTCTTCCGCAAATATTTTACTTATAGACCCTTTTGGGTTGGACTAAGTAGCACCTGATTCCGAAAAAACCGTCCTAGCTTTACAGGACACTCCTATTTATCTTTAATTCAAGCTTTATAGCAGTTATACCAAAATGATCACGGCTTAAATAGTTGCCAAAATATTAAAATGCAATGCGGGTAGATACCATACACTATACAAACAACTAAGCAACATTTTAATTGATAGCAGTACGGAGGTCCCTGTGTGTCCAGCGAATAGGTTTGCTTATAGCAAAAGGTCGTCCGTTATTGTTCTGGTTACAGATAATGGTTCCACTATTGAAATATATGCAAGAAAATGATTTGTCGTCCGCTTGCGTCTACTTAAAGGTTTCCTTTTCATATTTATTATAGTCGATATTCACAAAGAAAATTCTGATTACTTGTAGACATTAAACGAAAAGAATTGGTTGGTCCATTGATAAGATTGGCCGTGAATGCGGTCACTGGTCAACGCAACTATCTCTCACGCAAACTTTTCGCAATAGATGGTCATTATACCAGATTACTAAAATAATTTCCGAGTTTAGCGCAAGAAGTTGACTATTCACTTCATTTAAGCACACTATTGTCCACAGATTGTTCTCAAAAGCATCAATCCAAATTCCGACGTCTTGATGCAATCAAATATCAATTGCCAAACCAGAATTTAATGTGTTTGTAGGCTGTAGGCCTTCACGTTCGTCAGCAACCTCTCCTCTACATGCTCTAGCCAAAAAGGATCAGAAAGATTGGCATCCTTGCGGCGCACACAGATGTGCATATGTAAAACAATTCTAGCCAGATATCCATTTCCTCATCGTAACGTTATGAATTTAAATGTTAGAGAAAAGTAATTCTTTTGGAAAATATATACCGTTAAAAGAAGATTCCAATGGCAGAAAAAAAAAAGAAAACTGCAGTTACAATGCTATTTGGAATGTGCAATTCATTTGTTCGAGAGACCGACAACGGCGAAATCCTTGCAAATATTCATCGGTATGACAATTATTTGCAACATTGACCTCATTTCCATGAATTAGGCAAAATATAAATATTATAAATTGTGCTTTATAAACAAAATTAAATTTTTGTTATTTGTGTACCGTAATATTAGATGATTAAAGAAATTACTTCAAGAAGAATACTCTAGCGTACTATATACAACGTATGCATGTATGTTTTTAACTTATGCAACAGGTTCATAAAGAAGAAATGTCGATTTGTCGACTATTGCACTAGAGTATCCACGAACAACATGAACAATGACTACTGCTATGGAGAAAATGTAATGAAACTCAAAAACAATGTAAGACAAGACATTTCACCGTCATACCTTAGATGAAGACATCCAATGCGAACACGCGAAGAAAATAGGACAGAGAGAGAGAGAGAGAGAGAGAGAGAGAGAGTAAAAGAACTGAAACGAATACATTTAGTGAAGTTTGCGCATTACGTGTGTGTAAGAGTACGCATTATGCACATCTGATCTGAGTCCGAGAACATTGAGCGTCTGCACATTTTGTAATGGTAAGTCATTAATACGCATCAGTCGATTTCCTGCATCGCATATCTGTTTTCGATAAATGTGCATTTTTATTTGATTTTTGTAGGAAAATTTTAGCATCTGACGAGTTTACCCATGTGGAGATCTCTCGTGCAATAGATTCGAAGATGCTGATTGCCTTCGAGCTATCTTTTTCTGCTGTTAAAATATATACATCGTCCATGTAGAGATAATGTTCAATTCTCGATATACGACAAAGAATTTTACTAATTTCATTGAATGTGATCTGCAAAAGCGTGACAGAAAGAGGAAATGCTGGTGGAATGCCATTCATTAGTGGAAAAGAATCAGAGAGATGATTATTAACTCTTACTTTAAACTGCCGATGCGACATGAATGATTTGATGTAGAAGAATTTGGGTCCAACGTTCCATATTTTGATGAGGCTTAAAATAACATGAAGACCAACTCTATCAAATGCTCTTTCGAAACTAACTGAGAGAATTGTTACATGATTCCGTTCAGAAATTGCTTTGGTTGTAAAATAATCAATATGTAAAAGAGCGTCGATGCAGCCTCTACCCCGCTTGAAATCGACTTGTTGTTTTGTAATCAGGTCATGCCATAATCTTCTCCAATGCTTTTGAGAGGCAAAATGAAAGAGAGTTTGGGCAATAGTCCGATGCGATGGAGACATTTTTAGATTTTGGAATTCGATCAACTGACCATTCGATCCTCCCCTTCGATTTTAAGAGATACCTTTTAATTTCTAAGATCGATAAGCAATTTTCCAGGAACATGGCAGACCTGTCAATAGCATTTGAAAGAGAAGTTGGAGTCCTTTTATTTTCGATGAAAGCATAGAAGAAGTGGCTGTCAGAGGAGTATTCGCACCACACTTTTCCAAAATAATTAGAAATCTCATCTGGGTCAGTTAAAGTTCCATTGGCAGTGCAGATGGCCGAAATTTCGTTCGAATTTGAAGTCCCACTGAGTTCGTTTATTTCGTTCGAGACAACATTCATTGATGTGTTTTTGTCAATTCTTTTCGAAAAAAGTTCAAAACTTTGATTTCCGTAATTCCTTTTTGAATAGACCATTAGCCTTTTTATATAACTGATAACAAATAATCATGATCAAACAATCTTCAAACGTCGCCGCATATAATTACATAACTGTAAACTTTATATTTAAGATTATTTGTATTGGTATGACTTGTATGTTTGAGCTTGCGATATTGGATTTTATAAAAACTTGTTTGGAATATGAATTTTGTTCAGCATTCGTGAAGTGTCCAGTATATGATTTGGGTGGAATAGGATTAAAAGGACTTCTACAATGACTTTCGAAGGGATATAAAGGTTGGGTTAAAATCACTTATGAGTGTACGGAGCTCATCAAAATTATTAATAAGTCCCCCAATGTCCCATTTTAGAATTAATTTAGAAATTTAAAAACCTTATTTAATTGTAGTGACATGAAAACAGAGTGATAGGTAGGTTATGTGGACATGTCAGTGTCTCCGTCGAAAATGCCGCTGTAACAATTTTACGTGAATAATTTATTCTTACCAGCAGAATAATCGGTACTTAGTTCGTTGTGTACATTTGCAGTAAATAATTTGAACGCATGAATAATTTGAAGTTGAAGATTGATTGAACGATGAAAGATTGTAATTTGTTGAATGGAGTTGAGAGCTGGTGATTAGTTTATTATACTTTAGGACAGGTGTTGATTTTTTCAATATTTGTGCTGCTTTGATTTTTTTAATATAATTTTTGGCGGGTGATAGGTATAGATAAGTATTACTTTTGTTAATTCTTTGGATTCCAGTTAGATTTATTTCCCCGTACTTGCGTCACGCTTCGCCCATACTACAATAATTTTCTGTTTTTAGAATTTCTAGCATGTGTACATTACGTGGGCATTGTTTTCCTAACGATGAGTGGTGATCATTGCAATCTATGCAAAAACTACGGGTATAGCGTTCAGCGTGTGTAGGAAGACCACACGTAGCACCAGGTTGTGCATTATGGCATCTTTTTGCAGTATGACCCAGGCGTTGTCAGTTTTTGCATCTCATGGCATTTGGAATATAGAGCTCCTCTTTACACTTGTAACAAGCCATATCAATAGTTTGCGGTAACCAATAGCGGTCAAAAGTCATAATTATCCCTCCTGTAAAGGAGCAAGATTTGCCACCGTCATTTAATTTAGTAAATTTATAAACTTCAGTTACACCTTGATTGCTCATTTCGCGAAATATTTTTTCTTCCGGTAGATATTTTAAACGGGGAACATAGATTACGCTTTTAATTTAGTTAGTTTAGTTTAGTTTAGTTTATTGTGTAGGTTAGTGGAAAATGGACGTAAGTTAACTAGTGATTTTGACTTTAAGAGGTTTTCCGTCGCCCGCGGGTTTCCAACGAGGAACAGTAAATTACCAGCGCGTAGACTCGAGATTATATCTATATACGTTGTAATACTACCTAGGGCTTTTTTTAGCCATAGGGCGGATTTTTGAAATTGTTGTGTTAGCATCCATTGAAGAAATAATTACATATTTTTGTCAATCGACATGGTGGTACTGATTGGCAACACCGGAAAATGCGAATTTTCAATTTTTTTTTTTTTTACCGTGATTTGTCCGGCATTAAATGAAACCTATTTGAGGTTTTATCTTACGGACCCGGGACTATAATGCCTTTTTCGTGCCAGTTTTTTATTATTTAGTAATTTAGGAAAAAGAAACCACTCATTAGAAAAAAATTGGGCACTAAAAAATAATGGAAAATGTCAATTGTCAATCGGTTTCAATTTTTTTTAATTTTTCTTTTAATTTTTTTATTTTTTTATTTTTTTATTTAAATATATAAAGAAAACAAGCGCACACACGGTACCCACGATAAAGACGAAAAGAAAACCCAGAACACAATTCGACTAACAGAGATCTACGTAACCATACGGTACAAATATTATATATTATGCGTGTAATGGAAAAATAGAAAAAATGAAAAATTTTCATAAATAAAATATATAGCAAAGGTATTATTATTATTATTATAAATTTAGCCACAGAATAAATTCTAAAACTAAAGTCTTAAACCATCTAAAGCTTTCGGCTTTATTAAAAACTCTACCGCGCTTGAGATTTGAACCCACGAACATTGAGTTAGTAGGTGAGACTCTTGCTCTGGGCCACTTAGGCGGATAGGATAAGTATATGCAATAGAAATTAGGAAAAATAATTCTAATATTACGTTTTTGGTAGTAAGTAGATAGACATGTAGAACAATTGTGACAATTTCTAACATATTGAAAATGAAGCACAAAAACACGCAAATATCTTTACCATACATATATTCTACATGTTCACAGTGCAGTCTCACGCACGCTTGTATTAACTTTAGTAAATGTGTTCGTTTCAGTTTTTTTCTCTTTCTCTCTTATTTTCTTTCATAGTGTTTGCTTATATTGGATGTCTTCAGCTAGGACATGATAGTTTTGATGGGAAAATGTTGCTAGCGAAATGTCCTCTCTTGTATATATAATGCTTCGTGAAGCCGCATTTTTTTAAAACATACGCACTACGATGTCAATACGTACATTTTTTTAGTAGGTTAGTACGGCTATTTTGAACAGCTGACATCAATCTCGAGACACGTTTCCTATTAGTTTGGTGATAAGTAAGTTTTGTTTGTTTAAACAATCATGGCGCCACCGGTTTTTTGGTTTCACCGCTAGCACGCCACTCATGAGATTGTTAAGCTATTCCAGGTCGTAAGCATAAAACCAACTTACATCGCTACATATGAAATCATTATCACTCATAAAATTTTTAATTGATTCAGCAGGTTGGTCCCTAAAGGGTGTGCTTTCAGGCCGGGAGCGTATAAGCTAATTCTGCAGGAGCATGCCTGTTACTTTAAGGACCCCGTTTCTCATAAACACGGTAACAGACTACTAGTCTCTACAAGGCTGGGGTATACTTTCGAAAGTCTACAAAATAATAATGTAAGAGCACGCTGTTATTTTAAGGACTCCGTTCCGCACGGACAATACCTAACTGCTAACGACAGGTGAGCTACAAAGCTAGGGTATCCTTACTGGCCGAGAGCCTACAGGGTAGCTACGTAAAGACACATTATTACCCTACGGACACCCTTCCGGGCAGAAAGTACCAACCACTGGTTAGCGGCAGGGCTAGGGCATCCTTTCGGGCCGCGCATCTGTAAAATAATGATGCAAGAGCACGCTGTTATCTTGAGGACCTCGTTCCGAACGGGCAAGGTGGCAGATTACGACTACATAATGGCTCCTTGACTTAACTGTTAGTTTGACTGCTGCTGAACAACTGAAAAAATTATCGTTGTTCGCACGCTGCTTTTGTAGCTGTTGGCTTCCACACCAACACGTTGATGCCTAGAGCTTTCACCACGAGGTGTGTTTACTTACTCTAGCACTTACATGCTAATTCTTACTTGAGAGAGTAACTTAAGTAATCTGCCATGTTAGTACTTGTGAGTTAAAGCTGAAAAACGTGATTAGGCAGGATTGCATTACAATTTCACTCAGAAATATAGCGAGTGAAGTTAACAAGACTAGAAGTTCAAATGTAAGATTTTACAGTTTAATAAACCAAGGTAGAGACAAGTACAGATATTATATTTAAATGCGACCAACAATGTCTTTCGCGTTCGTAGACGGTAAAAAAAGCTGCTTCCTTACAAGCGGAACAACGACTCAAGAAAAACTCTTGCTGTAAGCACGCTCATGTTCCTATTAACAAAAGTAATTGAACATTTTTTTATGTTCTATTACATGTACGCACGCAATCAAATATTATTATTACTATCATTATTATAATTATCTTTATTATTATCATTATTATTACGTGCTTGCATTCATTTTGGTCACTTTTCACTTGAAACAGCCATGTTTTGAGAAAAATTGGTACAATATACGTTAATATTGGTACAATATACAAAAATATTTTCCATTATTTTCTACAACTTTTTCCGAAATTTCTGACAAAATGTCGATGCTGTGTCAAAAGAAGTTATATTGATTTGACAGCGATCGACCAATTTTTGCACTTCTCCAAATTTTCGGAGTCGTGCGCAACCAAGCCATACTGCATGGATCTGAATAAATGCTAACAAGAAGTCACGTTTGATGCGTACGCTGGGTGTGAAGATTCCCATTCGAGTTGCAGCAGTGCATCCTTAACAACTCTTGCAACGAGTGGCAGAAATGCTATTTTCAGTCAATTCATATGGTAGATAGTTTCCCTTCTTTTGGATCTTTCCATTCACATGCAAATGTTTACGAACAGTTGATTTATTAATTGGTAAGCTGTTCGAAAGTCTTTTGAGAGTTTAAGCTGTGGTTTCGTTGAAGAAGTCTTGCAATTCATTGTCTTGAACTTTTTGGATCCTTCAGGCCGTTTTTTGTCATTGACATCAAAATCACCACTTTCAAACCGTTGAAGCCAAAATCTACAATGGGGATATGATGGAGCGGCATCACCATAAACTAGTAGTAGTCTTTGGTAGACTTCGGCAGCAGATTTCCAATTAAACAACAAAAGTAATGAATGTCGACAACGCAATTTTGATTGCTCCATGATTAGCGTCTGTATACCCTTATTATTATTGAGATAATACCAAATGGAAAGCTGCTATTTTATGTAAGGGAAGGTGAAAATCATCGAATTTAACTGATGTGTACATTGATACTTCGCATTACTTTATCCTTTTCACCAAAAATGTCGCTGACCAATATGAATGCGAGCACCTATTATCATAATAACGACAAAGTTCATGTACTAGTTGTTCTAGAGAATTATTATGGCAGATTTTTTTACAGTTTGAGTGCAGTTTTAATTCCAATTATCAACTTGGTAAGAAAACGTGCCACTTGAATGAGCCAAAGGTTGCGCAGAGGCGTTAAAGAACAGACGCTTCATCTCGCTGTGTTGACGCTGTTATAATCCACAGTTTCGCATATGGAACTAAGAAACATATTCAATGTGCTTCACAAACATTGTCATCCGTCCAACAGCGCTGTAGTCAAGTAGATCGGGAAACACATGCAATTATTTTTGCATAAAAAAATTTTATCGATATTTTTATAACCGAAAGTCTATTTTGGTTACAGACAAGAAGCCTTTAAATCAAATACATTCACCAATGAGGTCACTATCAACATTATCTACATCAAGCATACAATGCTACGCAATTATTTTTCATGCATTCGATTTTCGCATACAATATAAATAAGTAAGCAAATTATTTTCGTTCATGACCGATGTAATACCCATCACTCCTACCCTAAAAACGAAAAAAAAGTAAAAGATTTAAATTTGTAATGTATAAAATGCCATAAGAAGTAGGCGCGGGTGGTTTTTTCTACTTCCAAAACCAAAGTTTTTGTCGCGTAGGCACTGTAAGCGATTCCTTTGAAAAGCTTAGGTCTTTTCCAATTTCTTTTGCAAATTTGTACGCGATTTCTTCATTTTCGCTCACGAGAGAATGTTTACCACAGGTATTGCATGGTTGAACAGACGAACAGATAGGCAGACCGATAGATTGACAGACGACTAGAGGGGCAGATGAACAGATGGACACACTCAGGTGCATTTCAAATTTGAAACTGGCCAGAATTCATATACTTAAGGGAGTTTTTGAAGTTGCTTCTGCACGTTTTTAAAGAGTTTGAGTTTAAAAAAAATTACATTTTGTGCACAAAGTATCAACTTTAAAAAATTAACACGGTAGCCGTGGTCAATTTTTTCCGTTTCCGTGTAGAAAATCGCGCAGAGTACGCGTTTAAATTTTTGTATTTTTGTCTACTATCGTTTATAAGGTCTCATTTTGGGTAGTACTGTAGGCGTGTCCTTTAAAGGATATGGCTCATTTTCAATACCAACCTACGTGCAAGAACTTTCAATGTTTCTATAAAGATGAGCACGATAGCTTCCTTTTCGCGGCCAGTCGAATGCTTAGGACAGACTTTACAAAGACGGACTCACTCAAATCGATTCTGAATTTGATGCTGATCAAGAATATCTTGTGGGGTGTCTGAAGCTTTCTTGTGGGACAAACGATCTGGTAAATTGAATATACCGCTCATTCTTCGGTGCTGGGTATAAAAAGCTACCGAAAATACGAATGCTAATGCTGTGTCAAGATGGCCAGTTTCGGATATGTACAGTAATATATAAACGAAGTAAATGTAATGCAAATTAATACTTTCAGCTCCTGTATTAGAGTCAACTGCAGTAACGCGTAATAAAATTGAAATATCTCAATTAATATCAAGTCCTTAAGAAGGCAGAATAGTGCAACCGCATTTTGCCTTTGGTAATCATCAATTTGAATTCTCGTTACAATAAGATTGTGTCCTAAGAGATACGAGAGTACATCCCACCAAAGTTACGAAGTAAAGTTTTACAGGAATTTCATACAGTACACTTTGAGATGGCTCGTATGTCTTGGCTAGAGTGTTTGTGGTAAAGTATTGATAATGAAATTGAAAATATGGTACAAAATTGCGCATATTGCCAACAACACCGCCCTGCTCCGTCAAAATCACCTAAACATTGCTAGGAACAAGCAAGAGCCCCATTTAAACGTGCTCACCTAGACCTTGCCGGCCGGTTCAAATGTTCTTATTCTTTGATATCGGTTGAAGCATACAAATGGACAAGCCGAAAGATATGTACAAATGCTTAAAAATAAATTGCAAACTATTAAGAGGGAAAAACATGAAATAAATACAAAGTTATGTAAAATTTTATTAGCCTACCGACGAAGGAAGTACGCATGCAACAACTGGCAACTGGCAGACTCCACAACTAGATTTTGGTCTCCAGATCAGTTCGAGAACAAACCTAATGACCCCACAACAAAATTTTTCAGAAGTGAAAACGTATACTGAATTTAAACCGGAAGAGAGAGCTGCGGCCAGAAATTTTTTCTCCCCAAAAAGAATGGAAATTTGTCACTGTCATTAAAGTGCTAGGAAAACTACGCTATATGATAATGAGGCGATCAACTCGTATGCAAACATCACGTAAATCACCTTCAAATGATTTGCCATATTATAAACTTTTTGCCTGCGAAAGCACTGTACAGCATCAAATTCATCCAGATAAGAGCCGATTGGGTCCACTACATCCGAGTGTCCTCGTTCAAGAAGCACTCGGTAAACAAACTGAGATTTCGTTATTCTATTAATGTGTACTTATGCCTCACAAGTCATGAAATAGGCGTGGTGAGCTCAGGTAACACTTCGCAAAATGTGAACTCTTCACCCCCTTGGTAGGTTAAAGGTTCGCAGACTCATTATAAAAGAAGTAAATATAAGTTAGTCTTTATAAAATGTCCAACAACATCATTGCACTGTAACAAAACTCTCAACAGTTCTTAGTTGCTGAACTGGGGTACTTAGTAAAGGCAATATATGCCGTAAAGATATAAATTAAAAGAGTACGGAGTTTTTGCAGATATTTTTGGGTATATTGATAGTTTCAAGTGAAAATCTATATGCATTAACCATGAAAAAATGTATTACTCTTACAATACGAATAAGATGTTCATAAACGCATCGCCTTCACTAATAATGTTTTTTTTTTTGTTCATGTTTAAATAAACGAAAAAGAGCTATAAAAACCAGAAAGATTCATTGAACTAATCTAAGGAGAAATTACAACCTTTTAAATTTCTTTTCTGCTTTTGAACTTTCTTTTTCACTAGATATTACGCAATCTAATGACTTGGGTTTTTGACATATGATATTTTCAGACAGTAATTTTGTTGCAATTGATTGATATTTGCAATATTAGAATTACTGAATGGGTTAGAGCATACTCTGGTATGCTATTACATTTTAGATCAAGTTGAGATTCTCAGAGAATTACCACAATGGAGTCATGTGGCTTTTAAGCCAAATTGCTGACGTTAAGCTTTTATATTAATTTTCCGCACTAAGCTTTGGTCAATATAAGTCAAGATATTTTACACAATTGTTGTAGATAGGAACGTATGCGATTAAAATATTATCAGCAACCGGAAAGTTTGAGGTGAAATTACATAGAGTATTGGAGTATTATACATTTCCTTCAACTCGATATCAAAACATTTGTTTTGCAGAAAAGATTTTCGTAGCAAATGGATTGAAGTTGAAAAAATTTTTTAAATATGAAAAGCAAACCATTGCACAAGGCTTTATGGAAGTCCTTTTCTGCAGTAATTTTTGTTCTTAGTTGCTTCTCTGTTGTTACGAAACAATACGATCACATTGCCATGTTCATTGCTGAAACCGAACTAGTCGTCAATAACAACAAGTTCTTTTGCAAAATTAAGCGTTCATTTTCTCGTATATTCGTTCAAATCTCTTAGAAAAATGTTACCAATAAGCTAAATGCTCTATATGAGGTTAGAACATTTTCTGCGCTATTTGATTGGTTTATCTACCATGGTTATATCTGCGCATTCTGATTAAGTTAGAGTATGATTCAACTTTAATACATTCTTAAAAGTTAAAGCTAAAAAAGTGAAAACCCTATCTGGTACAGATTTAATAGCCACTTTGATACTACACTTTTTAAAGTTTAGAGTATTGCTTTTTTCTGGGCTTCAGCAGCTGATAAATGATCGGTTTATAGGACATGGTGTATTTAAAGAATCCTATATTTCTTCTATATTGCAAGTAACGCTGTCTTTTTTAGAGGAAGCTTCAAATTTTCTGCTTTTCGCATGTCACTTCTGCTCTCATGTCCAAACTTATCTGTGAAAGGAACAATTTTCCTAATTCATCATTTCAGATATTTTGTTAGTTGAATAAGAGATTGTTGCTTTGTAAACTTAAGTTGCAAGGATCGAGTCTCCGCAGCTTTATTACACTTTATTTTATCCAGAGGATTCTTGCCATTTGCTTGTTATTATTCTATTATTTCTGGTAATTTCCCTTACTTCAACACTAACATAACTGCCGTGATGTTTACACTCAACAAAATTTCCCGGAATACATTTAAATTCAGCTTCATGAATTAAATTTATGGAATCTTCTACCTCATCATCAATTACCGTTATCTTTTTTTGTACACTAAGGTAAAATTCTTATTCTAATTACCTATCCCAGTGTCTTTAAATACCTTAATAAAAAATTGCCATTCAAAGTTATCAATCCGATTTTATCGTAAAGTTCACTAGTATTACGGAGACAGAATGAGTTCTTTGTTAAGAATGGCTGACAATTATCAAGGTACATGTTTTAATCTTAATATATGAATCTCCTGTAAAATGAATCTCACATATATGAAGAACGTTGATAAAATTTTGATAAAGGACACTTCAATTTCGTGGATGTAACTGGAGAGCACGTTGACATTCTATACACCGACTATATCTTCGACGCAAAGATGAGCGATGAACGCTTCTGAAAAAGGCTTAGAAATTTTAATCATTTCGGATTAATGATGCCGTCCGTCTCATTAACATTATATATAACTGAGTGTTGCTTTGTTTGCAATGAACATTGTTCTTCCCGATCATAGGAGTAATTAATATCACGTTTAGCTTTTGTTATTCTGCGCGGGAGTGTTTTGAAGTTTCTTGTTCAGAAATTGCTAGTATATGCTGAAACTTTTGTAACTAGCTGGATGATTTTGCAAACAAACTACCGCTGTCTTTAGTACCGGATCTAGTTAGGCAGTCCACGTTTAACACATTTCATGTTCTTTGTACAATAAGTTTCCGATAACATTGAGGAATGTCTGTGTTTTTTTTCAACGATTAAAATATTTTGCGAAGTAAATTTTATTTTACTTATAGTAAATATTGGCAGTGGATCTTTAGTGAATCTACGATGTACATTGGACACATTGCGCAATACCCTTTTATAATATTTTTTGCAGTAGAATGAGGAAAGTTTTTTAATACTTCTATTTCTGCTCTTCCTTATGGTGTGAAATTGTGATGCGTGATATTTGTCTTATTAATTATCTGCAGATGTCGACAGATTTCATGAAAATTTTAATTGGACCAGCTTTCATTGTTTTGTGGTTAACAGTAATAATAGTTGTAAATACCGTTATCAGCCGTTTAATATCACATATATAAGTTATTACGGCTTAGGAGAATTTGTTACTTCGTTGTTATCATCATTAGTAATGTTATTGTACTAAAAAGAGAAACTTCATATTGCCAGCTCTTGAATCAACAGAAGTTTCTGCACAATTATCACAAGTAGACTGCATAGATAGACGATAACTATTAATTTACTGCATTGGTGTCTAATTCGGGATCTTCCATAAAAAGCTTATTTAGTTCCAGGCAATTATTCATACTGATGTATTTTAAGTATTTATATTTTTAAATATTTCATAATTTAACCACAATCACACCATTCCCAAACGAGTAAATCATTTTTTTTAAGGCCAATCTTTCTTAAAATCTAGTTAAGTTCTTTTTATTAATATTGCAACGAACCATGTCACTTTTGGTGTTGTAAGGAGCACTTATTTCGTTAAATATTCTTGGCAACACCAAGCAGGAAGCTTTAGACATCAGAGAACAAAGACCCCCCTGATTCGTAAAAAATAAATTTGTCGAACTACACACTCTGTAGACACGCAAATGCAAATTCGGCAAAAGCATTTGAAGGTTGAAAGTCGACGAAGTCAGTACAATATAAACTGAGAACAATTCTTTTTTCAAAAGCGCAAAATTGGGTTCTTTGTTCATTACTCACATTGTATGTATATACATATATTCAAGACAGATGTGCTGGGTATAGAAAATTCGATGATGAATAAAATTTTCTTACTTTAGGTATGTGGATTTCGCGAAATACAAAGAAATATGCTTCAGCAAATAAATTGCGTACATACTTGGTCATCACAGGGTACTGAGTAGATTATCCATCACTTCACAACAACTACTCTTGCGCATTGCGGAATAGATTCTGGCAAAATATACAAATAGATAATTTGCCGCAAATCCACACATTTTCGTCCGCGAGATATATCTGCGTATATGGATTATGAAACATATACATAAATGTGATATATTTCAGATGCTTATGCAAAAGCACAGTTCGCACACAGCTACCTCTTTAGCCAAGTAACAGGAATCAAATATGCAAGACAAGTCAACTTCTTTGGAGCGCCAGTCATTAAGAAATATCGGCCGTAATGGCGTACCGTTTGCCGGCTCTGGATCTCCCATTCTTTTCAAGATGCAATTGGCTTGCGTGACAGATAATACCAGAGAGGACCCCCCTTTGTTGTTTTCTGATTTTACTTTTTCCTTGACTCTTCAGAGAAGAAGGATGATCTTGCAAAATTAACTATAAATATATCTTCCCGTTTTTTTTACGATTGTATACTTCCGTTTTTAAGAGCTACGGCAATCAAAAAAAGCGTAATTGGCAAGAAACTTTAAGAACTAACCATAAAATAGAAAAAACTACGTCCACATATATAAATTTCCTTTTGCTATTCATAGAAAGGCTTGAGCCATCCATCGGCTACGCAGGAATTTCCTATTGGTAATCGTATTCCATATAAAAATGGCAAAATAGAGTAACTGTAAACTGGTGCTGGAATACACCAATACGTTTTTAAAATATATGCTGCTTGAAACAAAAATTGATTTAAATCTCAATTCACACTTTTCGGACAAGTCAAATGTTTTTCTTTATATACTATGTACAAAAATATTTTGGTTTACCCGTATCTCTGGCGTCTTTACAACATTCAAACATATCTGCTTTAATATCCACATGGCCATCTGCAATAATTTCGCCGATTGTCATAAGACGATCCACAGCCATATTAATGCCCTGACCTACTCGTTTACATGCCAGCAATTTCTGTTCATTATTTAAATCCGCGTGAGGCCGTTGAGCAGCTGACTGCAATAATTTAAAGATGATTATTATATAGCAGTCGTAGTTGTAGTAAAATCCGCAAAATAGCGATGCTTTTTTTCGAATCAATACATACCGATTCCAGATTGTTCGATGAAATCATAATTACTAGCAATTATATTTCAGTCGCTCAGTTTTCTTACAACCGTATTTCTTCCATAAATTATTAATTATACATTCGCAAGGAAAAAAGTATCATTATACCATTATGTTTCAATTTCAATAAGCATATACGCAATACAATCAAATGTGCGCAAACGACTTCATTAAGAACTCAGCATTTTTCTGATGATCCAACCATGAACACTGTAGAGGAAAACGTAAATAACAGTTCTTGTATGCCGTGTTTTGCTGCGTTCTCTTCGTTAATGCAGACAGCTTATATGAAATGTGAGAAATATATTTAACTGCAGAGTTTCTAAATGGAAGATTCTTATAAGACTTTATTAACAATCAGCATTTCACTAAAGCACACCTTATTGAAAATGTTGTTCAGAAGTGCAATCTCTTTGCCGGTGGAATACAAAATCTTTGCGTCTACAATTAGACCTTCCACCTTTAATTACAATCGTCAATGAAAAATCAATGAACTCTTTGGAACTGAATTCCTCCGGTCAATTGAATTCATATGTATGTTTATTGTTTTATTCAATTATTCGTTTCCATCAGTGATTTGTGATAAATGTGCAGAAGTAATTTTTAATTACAACATTTTTTATCAAATTTTTTTGTACACCTATACTGACTTTTTATTTCATTATTCGTTTATTTATTAATTAGTTTTAGTTAGCCTTTTATTTTGTTATTGATTTTATTACCGTACGCACAAATGAACATTCGAAATTGTATGGATGACATGAGAAATTTACATTTCTCGTAAATTTAATTCGTATATATCGTGGCGTTGGTGTATTTACTAACTGACCATATATTTATATTTTATTCAAATAATGTTAGGCCTAGCCTGTTTATTTTTTTAAACAAAATTTATTACGTTTGTAGATTACTTGCAAAAGAGAGCAAAAATTTTTATTATTCTGGTAATAACTCAGTGCCTGCGTTTTCAGGCAAAAAAAATTTTTTTTACAAACTTGAAGCATGCGCTTAAATATTTTGCAGTTATCGATAAATAGAAAGAATTCTTTGAATAGAAAAATACCAAAAAAAGGAAAATCTGTCCATACAAAGCATTATTAAATAGAATTGATATTTCTGCATGTGTCATGTTCTAGTGATTCTATTACTTTATGCATGCACTGGTACACATTTGTTTACTGCACTGAAAGACCTTTTAAGATAGATATGTGGTTAATTGGTTTATTAAAAATATAAAATTGTTCTTTATTGACTTTTAAACAAATGTTTGGAGTTTGACATGAGACATTTTCGATTTCCTGCTTCCACATTTAGCTGAATAAACAAAGAACTTATATTCAACTAATACGAATCTAACAAATTTAGTCTAAACAATATTACAGAGATCTCACAAGGTCACAAACTAGTTCCAACAAAACGACATATTGATTGCGCGCATTTGTAGCATTGTGGGATCCAATCATAAAATTGGAAATTAAAAAAAAAAAACAAATTATGACCATCTGTTGTGCCGGAAAAATTTCTTAGTATAACAGAGAAGAGAAAAAGAGCATTTAAAAGGAAAAAAAATGTATATATAGCAGAAGATATAATACAACCTTTTTCTACGTACTATCACCGACAGATCACAAACCATATGTTTCTGCCAAGCACCTAAACAGGTGTTCCTCTCCTGGCGTTTAAGCATAAGTGAGACTACAAAACACTGACATGCGTTATGGTATACTTTTTAATAGGTCACAGTTTATTGTTATTATAATAACAGAGCGTGGCACAACGACAAAATATTTAAAAATGTAAAGATATAAAGGGAAAGTTGTGACTTCTGCATATATAGGTGTGGGAGGTTTCTGTCCGTCTGTTTTTACCATTGTCCTTTACAAAAGAGAGATAAACCACTAAATAGCGGAATGGCATTAATGTATTCTCCTATATTTATAATCCCTTATTATAATAGCTAAAGTAAAAGAGAGGAAATATAAAAAGAGAAAAACCGCCCAAAATCCGTCTCTATTATATAAGAGTGCTTTGAGCATTTAGTTCAGTGCCTTTAGCTAGTAAGGAAAAAAAACTTTTTCTAGATTTTCTCAGCCGCCTTTTTCTCTTCGAAAAAAGTCAATTTAGATTTTGTGTAACGGAATTTTAAAGTTTTATTAGTATATACATAAATGAAAACAAATATTAGGAACTAACTGAAATAATAACGAGGTAAAATAAAAAATGAGTGATTCCAGCTGGAGACAATATCAAAAACTTCCGCCCGGTTGGCATTGTAAATTTGACCAAGCCACGGGAAACTGGTAAATGCTCCTTAGTTATGGAAAGATTTTATAAATTCCAATATGGTGGCGAACATGGAATTGTTATGAGTAAAGCGGGGATACCGCATTCTTTTAGACCCTTTATGTATGGTATGGTATTATATAAATTATTTTACTAAACGATTCAATTGGAAGATCCTCGCCCGCCGTATCGATAGCTACGAAATGTATGGCTTAAATTTTACGTAAGTCTACATTAACTAGTATTTAAAGATCCATTTTGCGTCTTGCGTCTTATCTTATCTTTAAACAAATGCTCATTTCAGTTCTACACTTTAGCCTTAAAATTAATCTATCTCTGACTGTAGCCACTTCATTTGAAGCCATGACCTTTTACTTTTGCTTTTAAAATATCGATTTCCCTATATATATATATATATACATAGAAGTTCTTAACAGACGTTGAATTTAATGCAGGTGCCACGAATGCCAAAAAACTTTAAATAAAATGAAAATTTACGGATATAAGCGGACGGGATAAAATTTAATTTCCACCTTTTAATTCACTTAAATATAATCTTATTTGAAATTATTTTTTTATATAATTCATTATATTTTTATTATTTTTTTTTTTTTGTTAATGAGGAAGATCATAATTTTTTCTGAAAAACTAGCCACATAAAATAAATAAATTGTGCAATGGCGCACGAATATTATGAAATATTGCAGAAAACATATTAAATATATGTATATGTATACATACATATATATATGTATTATTTCTATATTACCATAGGTAGCGTAAATTTGGGAGCCAATAAATAGAAACGAATCGAACCTAGTGCAGTGGAAAAGACCCTTCAACTAGAAGAGGGTCAAAACGCTAACGCATAAATAATGAAACGAGTTAGTCGCGGCTGATATGAAGTTAAAATGTTGGCAATATAAACGAAGAAACAAAACTAGTAATTCAGGCGACATTATTGAAAATAAGCACATGTCTTTCGAGATGAATGACAATTCAGAGTGGATGAATGTAGGAAGAGATTTCCATTTTGCCTACATCTTGCACATAGCCTATAATGCCGCAAACGGCAGATTGAAAAGCTTTCGCCTTTAAGATGCGCATTGCATTTTATAAGTTTTTCCAATTCAATACTTTTTAACCATCATTTTTGCGTTCTGGCATATCTCGTACCTATTTTTTAGGTAATAAAACTGTTGGTTCATTTATTTGTTCTGATTCTTAAGTTCCTCTTTATGCAGCATTTATTCAGTTTACTAATCATTCATTGCAGTGTCTGGCGCGTCTGCAAATCTGGCTACGTCGTCTGCAAGGATTAAAGCTTTAATTTGCACATACAAATGTATACGTAAATAACGAGTTCAATAAACATCTTTATTTAACTTCAAATATAAGCTTCGAATTATGTTTATCATTTCCATGGACACCTTTTCGATATGTAGTTTTTCACAAAGAGCCAGTAAATTAGCTAAATAAAAATCTGCCTTACTATTAGCAATTCTAGTCAAAATATATATATTGCGTATGGTGGATTAGCTCTTACAAAATCCTGTTTGAAATTCGCTAACATGTTCGTATTTTTGTCCGCTTTGTCTGCACAAAATTAAAAATGCAATGACTGATAGAACCGGTCGATAGATAGGCAAGTGGCCTTGGTGTTCACTTTGTATAATGGCCAGTCGCTATATAATACTTTTTATATTCTTTTGTAAACAAAACAAAAAAGGAAACCAAAAAAAGTAGGCAGCAAAGGAAAGATAGGGGGAAACTTAAGTCAGTTCGTCCATTAATGCCGTCGCTCAAACGTGAATGCTTAGATGTCACCACGTAAAATTGAAAATACTGTCCGCTTTTCACGTGTGTAAAACAAAAATGTTCATCATTTTGTAGTAAGAAAAATATAAAGTAATTAATTGTTTTAAACTGTAGTAAGGGCGATGTTAGGCTACGAAGATGTAATTTAATTTGTTAATTTGACGAGAGTGCAGTGATTTTGTTGAGGTAGGGCAAGGTAAAGATAAAAAAGTCGAAAGTAAGTACACGATGGGAAGACTATGAAATATCGAACCGCAATATTTTAAAGGGACAATGAAACGGCAGGTGGTCTGACAAAGATCGGACGAATTTATATATTTTCAGTTTTAACTTTTTTTTTAGATTATTTAATTTAATTCGTCATATCGGTTGAGCTAGGCCAAGGCAAACGTCAAATAAACCCTACCCTCCGAAGGATAACTTCTTCTCTTCAGTATTATACATGTTGTGAACTGGTACTCAAAAGATAGCCAGACTTGTAGCCATGTTAAATTAATGCTGCAGTATGTTGACACTACTAGGCATAAATCAGTTATAAATTTTTTAGCATCCCTATGTAATTTTGAGCGTCTGTTTTGCGTTAAACTAATTCTTCCTTTTGCTTTTACATTTCCGAATTACATACTATTCATTTTTGCACTGGCCTAGATTGAATAATTATGCTATTGCAAACATTACCCATAAGAATTAACGTAAAATTTTTTGTAATATATAAGAAGCAAACCTAATGAATAAACCAAGCATTACTCCGAACATACACGAGCTTGCTTTGTATCAGAAATTACGTGAGATTTGCGAATTGTGATATCGATTATCGACTACGAGTCAATGACATTAAAACTCAGAGAAGAACGTGTGGGAAATTAACTTATCTTTTTCTGCTGAGTACCACAAACATTTGAACGAGTGCTTACTGTGAAGTAATCACAAGATTATCAAGTGTTAAATTTCAAAAAATGAGAATTTTGTTAACTTCGTCCAGCGTGGAGGCGATAAGGCCGGAATAACAAAGCACGCTGCTGCACAATTTTTAACATATTTTGCAGAACTAAAACTTATCGAATTTATACGTTTGATGTATTCTTTGTCTTTCTTAGAGGAATCTTTTAGCTTTAACTATTTCGTAAGACTGTGACTCCGTAGAATTGGAAAAATTTCTTAAAAGTTGGAAAAAAATTGTGCTCTTCGTTGTTAATTTATATTCGCTCTTCGTATATTTTGTTTAAAGGTTGGAAAAATTTCTTAAAAGTTGGAAAAAAATTGTGCTCTTCGTTGTTAATTTATATTCCCTCTTCCTATATTTTGCTTAAAAGTTGGAAAAAAATTGTGCATTACGTAAAATGTGCTCTTATGTTGTATATATATTTCTTTCTCTTCTCATAACTACTCTCTTGAGTTTGAACTATTATATATGGAGAATTATGAAAAGAAGTAAATGTTAACGAAATTCCATTTTTTGACGCTTATTCTCAGAAAAGCAACATTTTTGACGCTTATTCTCAGCAAAGGCAAAATTTTTGACGCTTATTCTCAGAAAAGGCAAAACTCGAATTCCATATTCCCAGAAAAGGCAAAATTTTTGTCGCTTATTCTCAGAAGAGGCAAAAGTTTTTGACATTTATTCTCAGAAGAGGTAAAACTCGAAATCTCGCTCAGAACAAACAAAATTTTACAACTACAAAAAGACTGGAATAAAGAACTTTTTCTTTTTTACTTTCCTAGGGTTGTTAGCGTTCTTTTTGTGCCTTTGAACGTTTATAATTATTGTGGTAATTTGAGAATAATTGTGGTAATTTGAGAATAATTGTGCAAAGGGCAATTTTCAGAGACGAAGAAGGTAGTAATTGAATTTGAGAGCGCCTTCATATCTTCATGTAGTGATTTAAATTTTTCAACCTCATTAGACACCTTTTGAATAAAATAATTTTTTTTTCCAAAATGACGTCGAAATTTTATCATCGAGCCAACATTTTGGAATTTATCCATTAAACAGCGCAAAGCTCACCTCATATCAAACCCTTAACTTCTTTTCATTTTGTTTCTTTACTCCTTGGAAATTATGTAAAAAAACAAGAGGAGATTGTGTTTTTTTTTAAAATCAATGTCGAGGCTTCTTATTTTTCATATGCTTGATTCTTTTATCTTCTATTAACTATTTTTCTTTCACTTAATATATATATGTGTGTAAACATACATGTTTTGTTTAACTTGCTTACAAGCGTTATGCAAATATACAAAAAAAAAAAAAAAAAATCTTAAAAAAATGTACACAGCCTAGTTGTGTCTTAAGACTTAAAACTTGTTAAAGTTTCATTACCTTTAGAAACTTAATTGATTACTGTTCAAGATTTGTTAAATTACACAATATTTAAAACTGAGTTAGATATTTGTTTTAAAAATCAAATAATTAATTTATTATGTAAATTTGTTTTAAAAATCAAATAATTAATTTATTAAGTAAACGTTATAAAAAGTACAATTATTAAAAACTGGCGTGAATGAAAATCTATTAAAAATGTATATATTTAGAAGTCGTAAAAAAAAATGCATAAATCAAGAATGCTTACTACTAATAATCATAATAACACGTAAGTAGACAACCAATTAATTATTAACATTTAATAATTAATTATCCGTCCGTAATGTTCTTCTCACTTATTCCTTTTCTTCCCCAAAGTCAAATGATCTTGTCAAGTTGATTGAATTTTCCTTTGCATTTATTTATCTAATATACAATATTAATATTAATACAAAAGCATTGATAATAAAACTTACACAACACAAACTTACTCATATACCTTAAATCAAAGCTTCTCTTATATGTAGGTAAATTGCTGATTTGTCCACCACAATCCGCGCTTCAATCCAATCCATAACATATGCTCACTTATTGTAATCGTTTTTTATAGCTGTTTTGTTGCTCTGTTTCTCTTCTTCTTTGTCACTAGCAACAATTATTATCGAAATTGATTTTAATTTCAATTCATAAATTTTCTTCCAAATGTTAACAAATAGCTTAGCCAAATTAAACGGCGTGAAGATCGAAGAGGCAACTAAGAATACCTACGTGGAATATTTTAATTTGATTTGTTTCGTAGACGGCGAATGCAAATTGTTGTATAAATAAATATTAAAATTGACGGCGCGATAATAAAATTAATAAAATGCTACTGCAATCAAGAATAGCCATTTGTCAGAAGAAGTCATAACTTAACTAAAAGGGATTCTAACAATTAAAAAATGTATTTTAGATATATTCGATTCGCTAAAAATAGTTGAAAGCAACAAAGAAATTACGACTTTTTCTTCTTTTTCTGTGGATTGTACCAAAAGAGCAAATATAAGGTTTCATTTCAGCGAACATAAAGGCGAAAAAGTGGACGATTGGAGATGCTGGTCGACAGCTTGGGATCCCTATAGTTCAGGGGTAGTACGTCCGGTTTAAGAAGGAAGTTTTATTAAGATAAGTCCTTGATTTTTCTCTTTTATCTTGTACACTTTGGTTCTTTTAAAATTATTTATAAACGTATATGACTGTGTGTGTTTGCATATAGTTTTGTGTACACGTGTACATAAAAAAAATTATGCAGTGTTGAACAGCCAGTGAAATGGTTTCGTGGTGGGGACATACGCTTTGTGTGCCTGTGTGTATTGAGGAAATGATGGTAGACCTGCAAATAATTTAACAAACAAACTGGTCTGTACTAGCGGGCTAGAACAAATGAAGGACAGAAAATGGACAATGACGTAAAACAGACAAGCAGTGCGGCGAATTAACGGACGGACAAGGAATATAATGGAATAATGATCATTGACCTACGGTCATGTACAAGTTTAACTAACATATTTTGTTATCATTTCTTTTTATATTCTAACCACTGGTGATAAAGGGGGTATTAGGTTGGTGCGGACGTGTGTAGCACCCAGAAGAGCTTAATATCCAACTTTTATTACATCATACATTTAAGTATTCAAAATTCGTGTGAAAACTTTGGACCGGGGCAATTTTTTAAACCAGCTCTCTTATAACCATTCCTACAGAAATGGAAGTTTTATATAGTAAAAAGGACAAAAGTCCAATATTCCACGATGAAAATTAGCTTATAATAGTAAATTCACAAAGAAGTCTACCTTGCCGAAGTTGGCCCTCGTAGGTCCATTTTGGGGATATCACCGCATGTAAGCATTCTCATGAAACGTAAACCGATATATGCCAAAAGGTCTGATTGTTAATTTTTTTGTGATGAAAATTTGTTTGTGATAGTGATTAAATAAAAAAATTAAGTGGATCTAATTGGAACTACATGCGTCTATGGGACCCCCACAAATATAGACGCTTGCAAGAAGCGCAAACTCTTACCTGGAGAGGAAATCTAACTTTCCAATATACGAGCTTTCATAACAATTACGGCTTTGCGTGAAAATAATGTGTACTTTTTGGAGTATTAATACCAAAACGAGCAAATAACCGTACTGGGCGAAATGGTCAACGGTATGTAATCGTCGATGTTGCCCGACTGTAATGTCCTTACTTGTTTTGTATTTTTTTTTTGTAATGTGCCAGGAGCTAGCTAAGGCAAATAAATTCAAGTAGGCCCGACTCAATACATTGCAAAGTGTACAAAAATTGGAAGAAAAGACAATTAATGTTTTTATGTGATTTTGTGGAAAAGAAGCAAAAGTTCGAGAACAAAAATGTTTTTTTCATTAGTTTGCTAAAACATTTGAGGGATAAGAACGACCCGTTCCTACTGCATCGTTCTCAGGTTATATAATATATGCATGTTGTGTACTGTAAAATATTATTACGGAAAGAGGAATTAGTTTTGAAATAGGGTGAGAAATAACTGAGTCTGGCCACGAAACTACCATCAGCTTTGACATCCAAAGAGAAGGAAAAATTATTAGAACAAATTATATTCAAAATATTTATTCATGACGTTTAAAAAACTTCATTCAAAAAGATAAAAATATTTCAACAATTTCCTTTAAAAAGATATAAACATTTGAAAAAGTTTACTTCGAAAAACGTAAAACTAAAAAAAATATTAAGTACACATCATCATCCTCGGCAACAACCAAAAGCAGCGTCATCACTTGCAACGGCGTCAACCGGACGCGTTGAGTAGAGACCATTATGAGTTCTTTTCCAATCTACCTACATATACTATGTTTTTATGTTTAGGTTAGTAGCTACATTATTAACCGTTCAGTCAGGCTTTCCATTTCCCTTATTTCTACTTTGTGAAAAATGGATTGAAATGAGTATTTTAAATTTATTTTTATATTATTCAATAAATTTTTGTAATGCATTAGTTTTTTTTTGAGAAAAATAGCTTAGGGTTCGTCGGACTTAACTTCGGGGGACCCATGGAGTACGGTGGGGTATAGGAATGGTGCAGGGCTTATGATCTTCCTGTTCGGTTTCGTCGAACCGTCTATTTGTATAAGGGTAATGTATCTGCGCTTCTTTTAGGTGTAACGATTTGTTCAGTGTCCGTGAGACAAAAATGTAAAACCCCCCATCTCTTCAGAAGTAGCTAGCTCAGCAATGAGATGTCTGACCATCACTACAGCCTCCGATCCTCTTTAAGTGGTACTTTAAAATAGCCTCAAAAAGTTGATGTCTAGGAAAATGAAAAGGCGATTGTTTTTTTTTGTGATTGGATTTTTTTTTGCCAATCGAGACAGTTCTGTTTCGAGTTGGTAGTGATTAGTCATTAAAAGTGAAAAAACAAGAAAAATTTTGACGTTTACAATTTTTACATAAACATCTTTTTAAATCTTTTTAGAGTTAATAGTTTTCCTGACGTCAATTTGAAACAAAGTATTTATTTATTTATTTATTCCACTTATACAGAAATTCAACTAAAAGAAGCGACAGTCGAGTTCAAATGACTCTTAAAGTAAATCTTAAATTAATGTTAAAAAAAAAAACTTAGTATAAGTACAATAAAACAAATAAAAGGAAAAAAAGAAAAAGAGAAAAAGCATGTACACAGCACAGAGCCACACCCACAACCGGTACAGAACCTAGTTGCAAATGAACCCCTAAGCCATCGCAAACATGCATAAGCTTGGCAACCGATAATAGTTAACAACAATTAATTTTCGAATCGTAGTGACTTTTTAGGATTAAGAGCTAGTTTAAGTACGACATTGGCAAATCTCGTGTATTAAGCAATGTTGCTTTAATGGACTTTAAAGTGTCCGATAATGAAAAAAGGTGATAGACGTCATTTAGGTTCTTGCAAACAACTCTGAGCGACTTAAACAGCTCATAATTATATTTACAATGACTAACCTTAACCAAGGTGCCTAGAGAAGCGGTTAGGTACATTAAAACTTATTTCTCCAAGTAATGACGGCGAGTCGATAGTACCATTTATTACATTGATTACGAAGGAAACGCCAAGAACATATCTACGTTTCTCAAGAGACGGTAAGGACAATAGAAGCAACCTATTTTCATAAGGGGGAAGAGAAGCAGACGGATCCCAACCCAAATTCCTAAGAGCAAACAACAGAAATTGCTTTTGAATAGATTCAATTGAGTCTACATAGCACCTATATGAAGGAGACCACACCACAGAGGCATACTCGAGCATAAGTCTAAGCAAACCACATGTACAGCCTTTTGCTAATGTAAGGATTATCAAGCTCTTTGGACCACCTCTTTATAAAACCAAGCTCAGAGGTCAATGTGCAGGTTAAAACACAACGTATTGTGAAAGAGAAAGCCTAAGTCTGTGAACGAATCGACGTCCTCCAACTTGTGCGAATCTATGAATTACTGGATAATGAATGACTTCCTTCTTGAGAAAGAAAGATAGCTTCGTACATTTATTTAGGTTTAGTATCATATGATTCAACGAGCACCATGCAACCAAGTTATTCAGGTCACTTTGAAGCTGATGTGATTATGACTCTATGGAAAAGGAAGAACATAGTTTCACATTATCAGCATACTTTAAGATCTGGCTGGATTTAATCACCGAAGACAAATCCTTATGTATAGATTAAATAAAATGGATCCTAAGCGGTTAACTTGAGGTACGCCTGATGTAACGGGGAATTCATATGAGGTGGTGAAGTTAAACAAAACTCTGAATGACCTATTATGCAGATAAGAGCTTATCCATTTCACTAAATGGGAAGGGAAGCCAGAGGCTTGAAGTTTAAAGATAAGTAATTTATGGTTAACCAAATCAAACGCTTTGCTAAAATCAGTGTATATGACATCAGTGCGAGAGCCATTAGAACCTTGAAAACATGGCAAGTAAACACTAACAAATTGGTGACCGTAGATCTTCCTTTCCGAAAGCCATGTGCTGGTGTGGAGAAATATACAAATTAATGGCAAGGCCAAATGCTGAGTCACAATTCGCTCGAACAGCTTAGGCAAGACAATCAACTTAGCTATGCCTCTGAGAGCCACTTTTCGTAGTAGTAAGGCTTGTTATAACGATCATAAGATACCAAAGACGAGAGAAAGAGACAGCACATATTTTCTGCAGTGGCAGAGTGGGTGGTGGAGTCATTTCTACATTAATTTTGTATTCTGTGGGATTGATTTAAAATCTGGAAATAACGCCATATAATCCAAGAAGGCTTAATTTTGATAAGTAAGTTGCGAAATATATGCTAATTGATTTGAACGCGTCCTTTCAATTACGTGGACCACGTGGATTTTTAATATCGGAGTTGAATCTAAATAAGTACAATATTAACATGTAAATTGTGGACCGCTACATAAAGAAAAATGCATGAATAATTAATAATTTAAAAGATCATTGACATGTTGTATTATTTACTTAAAAAATACACGAAAGAGATTAGACGTTGTTTGACGTATGAAGACTCGTTTTGGTACAAATTTTGAGGGGCGCAATCCTGGTGAAATTCTTTGCTGCCGTCGTTCCTGTTGCTGTGGTTCGTGTGTAGCAATCGCTCTATATTTTGTCAGTCAACATCATTATTAGCCATTAGCGATAATTTTTGATTTCGCTGCATCCTTCCTTTTTGCTGCACTATCCTTTTTTTCTTAAAATTTAACGTATATTTCTTGGCTCTTTAAAAAAATATTTTTCAACATGACTACAAAAGGAAAATGGAACAAAAATAAAAAAGACTCTCTCCCTCTTCTTCCTGTTTACACTTCTTTTGCCAGGCACGCCAATTATTCCCTTCGTCGTCATTTTCCATCACTGAAATTAACAACCCTTCCTACTAGAGAATTGCATTTGTAACTAATGTTACAAGATAATATCAAATGCGCCACTACTTGTTAAGAAAAATTTTCACCGAAGTACTAAAAGAGAACGGTCAAATACAAAAAATCCAAAAGTAAATACTCTATTATCTTGATACGTATAATTCCTTTAGCAACTGCACGCGCAATCAAACACAAATATATCCATTGTAGTACATATTATACGGCATGTACATGTTCATGATGTAGTCTTTCATGTCGTGTGTTTATATTGGACGTCTTGAAGTAGCACGGAATGATTTGTTGCGCAAATATTGCTAACGAGATATTTTATCTTATATATAATGTTCTTAATGTATGTAAGAATAAGACAACACATAGGTGAATGAATATAGTGTGATCGCAATATCGTTGTTATGCATCCACTTTGAAGTGTGACAGAACTACGCAAATTCAGAATAATCCTTTTACAAAACGGAAAACGAGAATTATGTCACACTTCAACTGGCTAAGAATTGCATTTCGTAATGCAATACGACGCTAGGCGCTCTAATGAAAATAAACCGTAACAACTATTATTTGCTTACGCTAGCATTAAGGTATTTGTAAAACTCAGTATGAATAGCTATACCAAAACTGAATAAAGTTAATTGTCAAAAAGCAGTTCACAAAGCGCTTTATTCGCTTAAACCAAAAGCCGTTCCATCCGTCTAAAATATTAGCTAGGCACTGCTTTTACCCGATCTTAATATTTTCACTGAAAGAAGCGGATTGACTTGGCCGACTGAAGCCGAGCAGTCAGGGAACAAATCCTTAACCCTATATAAAACATCCTCTCAGAAGACACCAAAAAAAAAAAAAAAATATTACTATATAAGTGTATGTATAAAAGAAATCGACCAAACAGTAAACATGAAAATGGATTAATAATAACAGTAATAATTAGTTTAATATATAATTATATAAAGAAATGAAAGTAAGTTTAAGAACGTTAATAACTAGAAGAATAGACAAGGATCAATATATGTATGTTGATAATTCTATTATGTGTTATATATATATAGAAACAAGTATGTGTTTAAGGATGTTTATAAATGTGAGAGTATGTACATTGATTCAATACAAAATCATATACATACATTGTTCAATTACATGTATGCTGCTAAGAAGTTTGATGCATGTACAAAAAAAGTATATAAATTATCGTGATAAGCCTGACTCTACTCCACGGCAGACCCAGAGTCAGCACATTACCACCAACACACATATTTGGCCTGAAATATGGTCAACAGTCTAGTGTCAGCGCTATAGCCATCAGCAAAAAAATTTAGAATTTGCTTTGATGAATTCAGCTCATCGGTAGCTAGAGACTCAACATCATCATCATTTCAATTAATTGGCGCCCAACGGAAAGCAAAAAAAATGTTGTTCAAAATCCAATAAATAAATACAACAAGCAAATCAACAACAACAACAAGCAAATTAACAATAACAACAAGCAAATTAATAAGAACAACAAGAAAATCAACAAACAAACAAAAGGCGAAAAAGTCACCAAAGCAGGCGAAAGCTTTGGTCATCAACAATAAAAAACAAGTGAGAACATTACAGTGGGGCAAGGCCGGTCATTACATACTCTACACCACATTCTCTAACACAATTCTTATTATAGAGTACAAAAATTATATCTTGTTTCTATATGAAGGCATATTTTTCGTGTGCGTATTTCTGGAGAAGCGGGCGCAAAACACAATTTAATGTAGTGAAAGTTTAATCCTTACATAGGGCAGGATCCAAAAATAGGCGTTAATGGTCCAAATTTTGAAGAGTGCATTTTTATATAGAATTACTATAATATTATGGGGAATTTTCGGTCACCATATATTAAAACTTAGAAACTTAGAAAACTTAGAATAGAATAGAATAGAAACCGAGATGGTCCAAATTTTTTTATGTTAAATTACTATTATAATATAATTTTCATCATGAAGCATTGAAAATTATACCTTTTTGTCGTATGAATTCCAGTTTTCGTTATATAAGAGGGGGTTCAAGAATAGTCCCAGCCGGTCTGAAGTTTACATACTAATTTAGAATACCGAAATTCTACCACTTAGCCATTTTGGCCGAGAAATTTTGAAAATTACAATTCTTTTCGATATAACGAGTTTTCGAAAAAGTTCGTCGTTTTCAATTGCGTTGGGTTGAACACGTCACTGTACCGAGTTTCGTCAAACTATCTCGAAAATTGCGATCGTCCGCTTGAATGCACATTTAGATGGACAGATGTTAGATGGGAAGAGAGGCGGATAGACGGACATGTGGAGAGATGGAGAAGCAGGCTTAGATCAATTCAGATTATGATTCTGAATCGATCGGTATAGTAAAAGGCGGGCCCCTCTTAAGCCTTTCTGCGTATTATATACAAGCGGTGTAGGGTATAATCATGTATTTTGAATGATTATTCAAGAAGAAGAAAAAAAAATGAAATAACAGTAGAAAGTAAAAAGAGAAAGAGTTTAATGGTAGAGGAATTTAGCCATTTTTGCGAACGTTTCACAGAAAGAATTATGAATCTGAATCAGATAAACGAATGCATTGATGTCGCAGCAAAGGCAGCACTTCCAGGCGAACGAGCCTTGAACAAATTAAGGAAATCACGAATCGGTTAGGAGCATTAGAGACTCCGATTCCTCAAGTGCAGGCATATGATGAAATAAAAATTATGAACATAGTAGGCAGTGATAGTTTAGATGGGGTAAAATCTCTTCTTGAATTCAATGGAAGTAGGGCGTGCTGGCGTAAGGCCCGACGATAAAATTTACGAAAGTTCTGCGGGAACAGCGGTTTTATCAAGTAGTACTTATAATAAGACATAAGATTGCACGACATGCTGCTAAATTTTAAAGCAATGATAGCACGCGTAGATTTTACATATGCCGATAAATGCCGATATATTTAATAGAATAAGAACTTTCGACACTACAAGTGGTGACCTCTAAATTTTTAAATTTTACGACGAGGTCGACGAGAAAGTAGCCACGTTGGTCATTAAAACAACGGTGACGAATGGTGACAGTAGACAGCTAACAATACATCATTCATAACCCATTATTTTATAGATTCGCACAAGTTGGAGGACGTTGAGTCGTTCACAGACCTAGGCGTCCTCTTTGGCCATAGGTTAGGTTTTAACTTGCACGTTGAATTCTCGTTAAGCACAGCTAGGTCCGCTCTTGGTTTCATCAAGAGGTGGTCCAAAGAGCTAGATGATCCGTATATTACCAAGAGGCTCTATACGTGTAGGCCTATACTTGAGTACGCTTCTATTGTGTGGTCTCCCTCGTACAGGTGCTATGTAGACTCAATTGAATCTATTCAAAAGCAATTCCTGTTGTTTGCTCTTAGGAATTTGGGTTGGGATCCCTCTGCTTCTCTTCCCCCCTATGAAAATAGGTTGCTTCTTTTGTCCTTACCGTCTCTTGAAAAACGTAGATTTGTTCTTGGCGTTTGCTTTGCAATCAAATTAATAAACGGCGCTATTGACTCGCCGTCATTACTTGGAGAAATAAGTTTTAATGTTCCTAACCGCTTCTCTAGGCATTTTACCTTGGTTAAGGTTAGTCATTGTAAATATAATTATGAGCTGTTTAACCCGCTCAGAGTTGTTTGCAAGAACCTGAATAGCGTCTATCACCTTTTTTCATTATCGGACACTTTAAAGTCCATTAAAGCAACA
>CCAG010012780.1:0-16637 GCA_001077435.1 Glossina morsitans morsitans | reverse complement strand
GTCCATTAAAGCCACATTGCTTAATACACGAGATTTGCCAATGTCGTACTTAAACTAGCTCTTAATCCTAAAAAGTCACTACGATTCGAAAATTAATTGTTGTTAACTATTATCGGTTGCCAAGCTTATGCATGTTTGCGATGGCTTAGGGGTTCATTTGCAACTAGGTTCTGTACCGGTTGTGGGTGTGGCTCTGTGCTGTGTACATGCTTTTTCTCTTTTTCTTTTTTTCCTTTTATTTGTTTTATTGTACTTATACTAAGTTTTTTTTTTTTAACATTAATTTAAGATTTACTTTAAGAGTCATTTGAACTCGACTGTCGCTTCTTTTAGTTGAATTTCTGTATAAGTGGAATAAATAAATAAATAAGTAAATAAAAACAATACACCTAAATGACAAATATAAATAGGGTGGTTTACGTACCTTTATTTCTGGTTTAAGGAAACAGATTTATAACATTTTATTTTCCTTGCGCCATGACGACAAGGATTCTGTTCTAAGTCTCACCCAGGAAGCTGATGAAAACCGTTAGCGATACGTTTTGCAACAAACTTTGAAAGAAAAGGGCTTCGAGAACTGAAATGCATCCACAATGTAGAATTTCTCTTAAAAGCTAAAATGTGATTGTTAATCAGCGTTCACCAGAAACTATGGATAGATCGGAAGAGCGGTTCAGCAGGAAATTTAATAATAATAACCAACGGAAAAGGAAAGAATAGGATCTTTAGATGGCCTGATAGGAAAAGTTGGTGCCCACAAGGTCGGGAGGACACAGGTGAAATACAACATCAGTCCTACGTAGACCTGGCAAAAGGGACCGAAGAAGAGATTGAAGAACTTCGTTTTTAGGAATGGATCCCTTCGTACCTTGAGTATCAAGGCTAATTGATAGAGGCATATCGAAAAATTATATTCGCCCACTTATAGGCTCGAGGATGTGATACCGGTCAGTCGACCAATCTTAGTTTAATTCATTAATAGTTACAATAGAATTGAGAAAAGAATAAGAAAAGAATTATTTGAGGTGTTCTTAGGATTAGAGATATATGACGGTATTATAGGTCGTGAAATGCAAACGCATTATCATTACCAGGTTTGTAGTACACCTTGCACTTCCTCTTTCTTCCTCTTTCCGTCTTTCTAACTTCCAATTTCTGTTTTTCGTATTCGGATTTTTATCTGTGACTGTTAACATGAACGGCTGGTAATCAGTAAAAACTTTAATATCTTCTACACAATATAAGTAGTTTCCAAGAGTTTTTAGCGCCCAAACAATTGGTATTAGCTCGCGTTTGTTGGTCGCGTTGCTCTCTTCAGCACCGGTGAGTGTTCGTGATATCATTGTGACAGGTTTTCTATCTTGAGATAAAACTTCACGGATAGCGTTTAAAGAATCGTCTGTCATCAGGTCGAAAAGTTTTTGCCCCTTTTGGCAACTATACGCGTGCGCTGTGGATGTATTGTTTTACTTTGTGTGTAGAAATTTTCCAAATTTTTCTTTTTGTATTGTTGAGCATTTCCGACATGCTGCCTAAGCAGGATGTTGAGCCCAGAGCCTTTTCGAACCTATTGTCCATTCGTCATAGGATGAATACCGGACAAAAAATACTTATTTCCCAAAAAGAAACTTCATAGACCCAACAAAGTGTATTCTTGGTCAGAATCAAATTCTGAATGGATTTAACTATGTCCGTCTCCCCAGTTGTCCACTTGATCGCCTGCCCCTTTTTGCTATGTCTGTTTCGACACTGTCCTGGCCACAAAAATGAAGCTATCGACTGCAAATTTCGCAGAAACAACACCACTCAAACATAAATCTACAAAAATTCTAACGTATCGTCGATGTTTGCGTCTAATTTAGGAAATCATTTTTGAACACGTGGCACACTTATTTTTCACAAACTCTATTTTGTCTGTTGCTTTCTGCCATGGGGTGTTTATATACGTCATTTCGAACCAAGTCAGGCCCTGATTTTACTCATTACTTGTTGTGTCAGTGGCCGTGCTGCAGATGCAGCCCTAGATCCTTCAAAAGGGTTATGTTGGTCATGTCCAGAATGTGGGAAGCGGAATATTGACTTTTATAAGTTTTTCACAGAGGCAAGGAGTGAGTTTTCTGAATTAAGTAAAAATTTCCTGACATTGTGTGTCCTGTGTTACCTGAGGATCCTTATCATCCTGCAATATGTATTTCTTGTCAATACAAGTATGAAGATTCGTTGATCTTCTCTAATGTTCCAAATTCAACTTTTTCAAATATATATTATGATTTTCATAAAATCAATATTTTACTGCTAAAATCTTATCTTTCACATGTTGGTTTTGATTTCTCAGTTGTCTGTCATTGTTCTGCAATATATTAAATCTAGCAATTTCGGCATCCCTTCCCATCCAGCAGTCCCATCCTCGCAGCACGTGCCCCGTGGTTTAATAAGACAATTAGATATTACAAGAATAGGAAAAACAAGCTTTCCAAGAAATTTCCGAAAAGTGGCTCTTCTTTCGACTATTTCGCTTACGCAGCCGCAAGGCATAGATTTAATTTCCTGAACCACCAATATTATTGCAGATATCCCCAGTTGTTTAAATCCTCTCTGTATGCTAATCCTAAATACTTTTTTAAGTTCGTTAACTCAAAAAGAAAAATTTTCGTAAATCCCTCGCACGTTTCTTTTAATGGCTCTGAATTCTCGGATGATTGTGAAATCGCAAATCTCTTTGCTAAATATTTCCGACGAAACTTTTTAACTGCTATTTGGTTTCAATTCCTAATTTGGTTATTTCTGAAAATGACGTTTTTAAAGGGTTGAGCGCTCTAAAATATAGCTGTGCACCTGGACCTGATGGAATTCCATCATGTGTACTTAAATCTTGCTCTGTCGATCTATGTGGTGTTATCTCCAAGATTTTTTATCAGTCCTTGAAATCAGACGTTTTACCTTTGTGTTGGAAGAGTACTTTCCTTATTGCAATCACAAATGTGGTAATAGACATCGAGTTGAGAACTATAGAGCCATCGCTATGTTAAGTGTCTTGCGTAAATTGTTTGATGGAATTGTTACTCAGCGTTTAGATTTTGCCATCAAATCTTGTATTTCAAGAATTTTTCTAATGGCTCTCCCACGGATGTCGTAAATACTAATTTTCGTAAAGTGTTTGACTTACTATTGCCTAACCAGAACTTATTGATCTTCAAACTCCAGACCTCTAGTTTCCTTTTCTACTTAGTGAAATGGATAATCTCGTATCTGCATAACAAATCATTCAGGGTTCCGTTTAACTTCATCGCCTCGGATCAATTTTCCGTGACGTCTGGCTTCCCTTAAGGCAGCCATTTAGGACCCCTTTTATTCAATTTACACATTAATGGTTTCCCCTCGGTGATTAAATCCAGTGAGACCTTAATGTATGCTGATGATGTTAAACTGTTTTCTTCCTTCTTCTTAGAATCGTATCAGCTTCAAACTGACTTAAATAATTTACTTACATGGTACTCGTTAAATTTTATGAAATTAAATCTAAAAAAATTCAAGAAGCTTTCTTCTCAAGGAGTAAATCATTCAGTACTGAGTACTTCGTTGATTCGACCAACTTGGAAACCCTTGACTCGTTCATCGATTTAAAGGTTCTATTCGACCAAAGATTACGCGGTAATTTGCACATTGAGCTCTCTTTAAGGAGAGCTAGGTTCGCGCTTGATTTCATTAGGAGGTGGTCCAAAGAGCTGAAGGGTCCTTACATTACGAAAACACTATTCATGTGCTTAGTTACACCAAAACTTGAGTATGCCTCGGTTGTGTGGTCTCTTTCTTATAAGGGTTATGTATGTATTCAATTGAATCAGTTCAAAAGCATTTCTTGCTGTTTGCTCTTAGGAATTTGCGTTGGGATCCGCTTGTCTCTCTGCCTCCTTATGAATATAGGTTGCTTTTGTTATCCTTACCGTCACTTGAGACACGTATATTTATTCTTGGCGTCTCCTTGTTAATTAAGTTAATTAATGGTACTATCGATTCGTGCACATTACTTGGTGAGATCAGCTTTAATGTCTCTAACCGCCTCTCTAAGCACTTAATTTTCATTACGCTGAATCAGTGTAAATATTATTATGAGCTGGTTAACCTGTTTACAGTTGTTTGCAGAAACCTAAATGATGCCTATCACTTAATCTCAATACCTGATTCTATAAAGTCTATCAAAACAATTTTGCTAAACTAACTACTAACCTTAATATTTCATTATGATTCGAAAATTAGTTGGTGTTATTTACTGTATCGGTTGCTAAGCTTTTGCTTGTTTGCGATTATTTAGAAGTTCTTTTGCTATTTGGTTCTCTACTTTTTGTGGGTGCGCCTCTGCGCTAGTTGTGTACATGCCTATTTTCTGTTTTTTTCTTATTCATTTATACATGGATTATTATTTAAGAATTGTAATTTTGTCTCCCTTATTTCTCCTTGCATACTTTATACTAGTTTTTAATATTAATTAGTATAAGATTTATTTCTAGGAGTCAACTGAATTCGACTGTTAAGTGGTTTAATTGAGTATAATGTTTAAATAAGTAAAATAAAATAAATGAACAAATATTAACGACCCTATGTTTTTTGAGTTCTTGAAGTTATTTAATTTAATTTGGTTTTGATATTGCAACGGCTAATTACAACTAATGAAGGGATTGGTTCTCAGCTCAAGATTCATGTTTTTTCATTCTTATTCATGACATATACGGTCAAGGAAACTATCAACACTCGCTGGAAGAATTAGTGTTTCGGACTGCCATTTTTTTCCTGATGTCTCTAGGAGCGTCAGATTTCTCTTTTTCCTCTTCTTGTTCGCAAAACGTGGGGAATTCTTCAGAACGAGTTTCGCCGGGTATTTGTTCCAATTTTCGAATGTCTTTAAGTTTTTATGCCTTTCTTTGTCTTGGTTTTTATGTAAATTTTCAAAATTGTAAATTTTTTTCAAAATTTCGCTTTGATATTTTTTTGAAATTACTTAAAGCAAAATTTCGAAATCGAACTTATATATCTTGATCGGGAATTAGTTTTAGAATTCTTACTCGCTTTGTTATATTGTCTAGCATTATGTTCATCGCGTTTTCGTTTCGTTTTGTGAAAATTACACAGAAATGCAAATTTATTTTTCTATTGTACTTAAATGCAAATCTCAATAATTTCTGAAATGGTCTTTCGGTTATTACTTCCTCCCCAATAGTTGAACGAGGAACCATATCAATTGGCTTTGTGTCCTTGCATATGGAACAATTCTTTATATCATGTTTTATTCGAATTATCATATTTGATCAATAATAAAATCGTTTAATTCGTTCTACAGTTTTATAAATGCTTCAATAGGACATTCCTTTTTTTGGGTGACTATTTTTTATTACTGGCGGTGGTACAGTTTCTTTCATGTCTTCATTACGTACAGAACACTAAGCCAAGTAAGTGCGGTAACTTGCTTGAATTTTCTTCAATTGTTTTGATTAACTTCAGATATTCCCCATCGCAATAGTTAGCTATCTCGCAACCTAACAGCTTTTTTATATCTTCTCCCGATATCTTCTTCTATCATGCACGACAAAGTATCGGCTACCACATTTGCCTTCCATTACTCTATATTGAAATCATAAGCTTTTAATTACAACGACGGCCTTACTAACCATTAATTCAAATCCATTATCCTTTCAAATTGACATAATCGGTCACCATTAGCATTATTTCTCTCTATATGTCGTCTGAATCTTCTTATCGTGCCTTTAGATGCTAAACACTCCTTTTCTCTCACGCTATAATCACGTTGGCAAAAAGTCAATTTCATAGAATAATATGCTAATGAATGTACTTCTTCATATTGAATCCGTTGAACAAGACAGAAAGAAGAGAAAAAAATGAATAAAATGTATTATTATTATTATTATTATTAAAATTTTAGACTAATGAAATAAATTCTTAGATTAAAAAAAAGATATTGAGCACTAGCAACACAGGCTCTCCGCCTTAATTTCTAAACACGTACATTAGATATTGAGCCTAGTAGTTTTAATAAAGTAATATATTGAATTAATATTCTGTTCTGAAGTTGATTTTAGAATGTCCAACCGGTTAACCCTTCCAAATGCAGTACTTCTAGCCAAGAAAAAGGTAAGGCAGCCACAGAGAATATGCTTTATAGTAAGAATTTGTCCACAACTGTAGATTGGGGAGGAACACTTCCTTAAGATCCATTGGTAAGTTGCAATTGTATGAACAAGGCGAATTCTCAAAAATGTTTGGATCTTGATTTTATCGACATTTGGTGGATATAAAGGTGGAATTAATTGAGGATTAATAGAAGAGTAGTGTTGATGATGGTATCGTAGATTTCCTTCTGTAATTTTCTCTTTAACTTTTCCTCCAATGTATCTTTGAAGATCCAACTTTTCCACGACATCATCCATAATTAGAGGTGCAGAAGCAGCATACTTCGCCGTTCGATCACTTCGCTCATTTCCCACTAAACCGATATGACTAGGGACCCATAACATTTTAATATTTCCGCCGGGTGATGTAATTATATTCCTTAATTTGTTGATGGTGCTCCATATCGAAGTCGAAGGATTCCGAATAGCTTGTAATACAGACAAACTGTCAGCAACAATTGAGTTTTGAGTTTCTTTTTATGGGCAAAGCTCGCAGCTCTGGTTTCGGCTGTGAAGGTCGAAGTACTTTCGTGAAATATGTGATTGAGAAGAACCTGAATAAAATATAGTTTTTCTTAAATTTGGGAGGAAAGAAATCGCAGTCAACTTCGGGATCTCCCACAGACATCATAAGTCGGAGGAGACCATTAGGTATGGCAGGGTAGAGAATGGCTCAGAGCTGAAAACATGCCCGTTCGGTGAGATAGATTTCGTCCGTCCGTCTATGTCTGTAAGCGTGAAAGTGCAATTCTTTTAAATGTGAACGTCCAAGGAGTGTCCGTGAGACAAATATACAAACCCCCGCCACATCCCCGACAGCAGCTACCTCAGCTAAGACAAGGGGCTCAAGAGCCTCCAATCCTCACAAAGCGGCACTGAACGAAATATACTAAAGTCCGTTTTCGATCTTTCGATTAATTGGACAGGCAGGACGGATTGACAGACATCGAGTGTTACAGTTTGTTTGTGTTTAATGAGATTTTCAAATGACATTCACGGCACTTGCCTTCAGCGCGTAGGCATTCCAGTCACAATTCTTCTAGTGACGACATACCCACTGCTCGTTCCGTGCTTTCTTTGATATTCCTATTTAATATCCTTATTATGTCGTATTCAAGGATAGGGACGCTCAACATCGATCTTAGCGAACTGACGACATGAAAGAAAATATTGGCATGCTCCTCAGGCGTTTGTTTTCGGTCTACTAGATCTCTTATTATTTCGAAAAGAGATCGAGAAATTTTAAACCGACTAATCATCTATAATATCTGTTTTAATAAACACCCAATATCATTCTCTTACGATTCTCTTACAATATACGAAGTCAAAATTTCTCAGTACCTCTCTACACATAATTGCACATTGCATCTGTGGATGCTCCACTCTAAAGACAAAATCTTCTATGTTTAGATTAGTGTTGCTTCCATTAAAGCAAATTCACCGTTTATCCATTCACAATTTATTTCGCTTATTCCTATCAATAGCCGGGCCCCATGTTCACCATCACCATTGTTTAACCAAACGTAATAAAAAAAATGATGGTGTCTGAAATGAAAATTTTCTAATTCGTTTACCTAGTTTGGTAGTAAAGAGGGCTTCACTCTTTATCAAACAGAAACTCCACAGACCGCTACAAGAAACCCTTACGGACGGACTTACCAAACTTACCGGATGGGCAGATCATATATTCTAAACCAGTTTACTCGCTGCCCTACCTATGGATTCCTTAGGCATATGGTTTTGTATGGGAAACCTCGATGTGTTTCCTCAGACCCCTCTTGCCTACTTTTCTTTTTTAAATAAAAATTTTAGCCCATTTATGAGCAGATTTATATTAAAAAATTGTAGACAAAAAAAGAAAGTTTATTTAGAACGCGTTTTTATTTCAGTCATGTAAAGTTATATATAAAAACTAGTTTACTTTTGAACTTCCAAACAATAAAAAGAAATATATATATATATATACATATGCATACATACAGCATACATATTTATATATAAATCTACTTCGTTTTTGTAATTAAATTACAAAATATAGTATTAATTAAAGACGTGACGAAAGTGCATCGCCTTAAGCAGGCTTCATTTTCGGGATTCGCTGTGTGTATGCACAAAAGGCGAGAAACGCTCATACAAATCTGCGCACTAATTATTTATCTTTGAAAGTCGTACCATGAGAACCATTTAGTTGATTTGATACCTGCTTGTTTACAATGATACAATCAATAACACAACCACATAAAGGTAAAGTTATGTAAGATTTTTCACAAAATAAAGTAAAGTGAAATAATTCCATATAATTAAGATAATTTCATTTCTTTCGGAAACTTTGAACTGTGAACTTCAAATTTGGAGAGCATTTGAAGCGTCCAGCAAAGCCCTTTTACGTTTTACAAGATTACTTGCCGTCAATCTCGATGTTCCTGCCAAATGACGTAATAGGAGGATGGGAGACTTAATTATTTAATAACATTTTAATTACCCTTTTATACCCACATTTTGTTGTTTTCATAATGAATGAATATAAAAATAAAAAATACAAAATTTTTTGTTGAATGGGAAAAAATGGCAACGCTGTTCACGCGAAATCTTTTTGCGCTTCTCTGTTAAACTGACAAAATAAGAAGTGTGGAAAAGAATGTAACACCCAAAATGAAGCTTCAGAGACCCTTTAAAGTGTATATATTCCTGATCAGTGTGAAATTCTGAATTGATTTACCCATGCCTGTCCGCGTCTGTGTGGTGTTTGTGTTTGACACTCTTCTGATCTCGATATCGACTTCAAATTTGACAGAAACGTTGACAGTTTGTGCACCCGGGTTGGCATCGAAAATAGACTAAATTGGCTAGAGCGGAAGCATTTAGTGGAGCGTAAACTGAACGAAACTCCGTTTTTCTTAACAAAAACTTGTGGATTTTTGCTTGTTACTCAGAAATTATATAAGTTAAATGCCTAAAATTTTCCACATTTACTTTGCGAAACATTCTACTCTTCACGTACAAAAATGAAAAGAATCAGCCACGCCCACACTTTGTTACAAGTGATTAAATTGTATTTTTCTCGCTTTTTGGAGTTTTATGCTTATTTATCATAACGCAAACAAGACAGAATGTTTAAAACTATTTGGCACATTTCTCAAATGAAGATGTATTATATGCCTAAAAGTGGGTTAATTTTAAAATGAATATGGTAGACTCCGCGGGCTGGTGGATTAATTTTTTCTTAACAATACCAGCGACATGGGTACCAAATAAAACAGCTTGGAGAGTAAAACGCAAAAAGCATGGTGGTGGGTATGCGAGACACGGGCTCCGCCGTACATAACTTACTTACTCGTTTTTGTTTTCTTCAGTAAAATGAGGTAGACCAGTTGGCGATAAAACTAATATATCAAGCAGACTGCTGAGTTTTTTTTATTTGTGACTCTGTTGCGCTTTATCAATTATAGCGGCAGTATATAGACAATTGGAGTAAAAAACAAAAAGAAAAAATTGATTTACATACTGCCCACATATTTCAAATTATTGTTTGCAAAATAGCTAACTCTATGGGTTGTTATTGTTTTTCCAGAGCTAGTATTAGTTGTTTAGGGTTGTATTTATAAAAGAAAACAGCTGGAAATTAAAAAAAATAATAATAAATTCCAAACAAAATGGTTTATTTACAAATAAAAATCCGCCTGAGTGGTCGAATAGGCAAGAGTCTCGACTAGCAATTCAATGATCGTAGGTCCAAATCTCAAGTACGGTAGAGTTTTTAATAATAATAATAAAAATAATAGTAATAATATTAATAAAAATAAAAACCAAAAGCCTTAGATGCTAGTGCTTTAAGACTTTAGTCTTAGAATTTATTCTCTGGCTATATTTATAATAATAATAATAATAATAATACAAATAAAAAAAACATTATCTGAGATTTAATTATGTAATAGGTAAATGTAACATTACGGTAAGGGACAAAGGCGTAACCTTACAATCTAGAGAGTCCACTTGAAAACTGTATTAATGTAGTTAGTAGACGAGTCTTTTAAATAAAAAAAGAACTGGTATTAAATAAAGATACTAAAAAAAATTTGTACGTTTCATTTATCCTAAAATAGCATACGGTAAAACAAGGGACGCGAAAACTGAGTATACTGAAGTCCAGAAAGGATAGTGCGTTTATAATAATGCTCTTCCAGTGACTTCAAACATTTGGATGAACTTCTACGACTGGCCGATGACTTGGGAAGCATCGGGATATACTCCGCGAGAAATGATACGTCAACCGCCACGATATCAAATCCAAACAATTTTTTATTACGAACAATACCGAATGATTGGACCAACCATGGCACTGAATTGATTTACGAAACATTTGCTAGAGATGTGAATAACCCGGACATTCAAAATTGGCGTAAGCCATCTACATCCTTTCCTCGGGATTGTGGAAAGCGTGAATTAATGATCACCGAATGTTACAGGCGATATGGACCGAATTATCGCGAACCGCAAAAGCTGATCTGCTATAACCGACGTAAGTTGGGATATATCCAATTAGTCTACCATCCGCGAGGCACTGTGGAATCTAAAGAACAAAGGATGACGAATCTGCGATCGTCAAAACGAAATGTAAAAATCCCTAGCTGTTAAACTAGCAGGTAGTACGAAGATTGAGTTAAACAGCTTTCTTTTGCATTCTGTGCAACTGGGAAACCAACCTGTTGCGGTTGATTATTATCCCGAAGGCGTTTAAACATATCACATTGGGATGTAGTTTCCGTGGGATCTTCGTAATTACGATTACATGTGCGAGTAAAACTCCAGTAAGCCAGATTTACAGATCGACAAAAAGCCGTGTTGCAAGATTCTCAACCGAGAACGAACCAGTTAGGAAAACCAATACCGGATGCAAGATTAAATGATAGTAAATGGGTGCAAGAGAATCGTAAGCATCGAATAAAATTAATTGCAAACCGTTTGCCGAAACTGATAATGATTATAATCTACAGACAGATCCAACCAGCTCTACACCGCCTGCTTAGAAAGATGTTCTTGATCCGAGTAGGACAACTAAAATAGACAACCTGCTTGCCGATATTAAGTTAGTCAATATTCCGAATATGACACTAGCTACGAAGATCAATATGCCACCGATTTATACCAACCGTATAACACTTGACGTACGTAACAATATTCATCAACCGAAGAAAATCACTGTTCCGCAGAATACTATCCCGACAATTAACAAAAACTACATCCTGCTCGCCGATAATTCAAAAGAGAGCTTTAGACGATAACAATCCAAAATCGTTCGCATCCCGTTAGCCGATAAACCAAACCAAAAAGATGCTATGGAGAATAGCAGATAAAAGACATTAACTCAGCCGAAGATTGTGTTAATTCAATTGATTTTATTTCGCGTGTCACCTTTGACAATACAAATAATTATAAACCAAATAGATCGCTCATAGATTTTGACAGAGCGTCTATCTTACCCGATAAAATACACGAATCGACCCAAAAGATTTCCGCAGATCCTGTAGGTAGCGGTAATCGGCGATACATTGAAGCAGCCGTTCATCACGACGAAACGTAACGAAACGACAACGTAATCACCGTTGCAGTTCAAACACGATTTAATTGTTGAGGATGCGTGGCATAGTTTTTTTTTCACCTGATGGAAAAGATGGCGTGCCGCGACTTTGCTGAAGGAGCAGTTCTATCAGCGTGATTAACTTACTACTGGTACTATTGGGATTGGTACTTACTATTGGTACTTAAGCAAACCCAACATGTTAATCCGGAAGATTCGAAAAGCACCACAAATTCGTCAAGAGAAGTCAAAGGAAGGGTGAGTATGTCGCAAGTCGCCATCGAAGTCTGTGCAAAAAGCCGCACAGTATGGAAATCAACGCTGCAGTTTTATTCTAAATACAAATGGCGAGTTATCGTCCTGACTTAAGGCGGCCCTGTCCTACGAAGGGGTTGGTTATGACAATGTTTTGATGAGCCGGGGGAAATAAGTTTATGCCCTACCGGTATAATAGACATCAAAAGTCGCCTGGTTGAGATTTGGTTCTGTTTTATAAGAACCGTAAGAAGGAGAGCACTCATTTGGACCGTTTTTCGTTTTATTAAAAATAGTGGCATGATACTTGGATGTGGAATGCGAGAGAGAAGTCGTATAGATTCTGTTCACTTCTCAGATAATTGGCCGATGAGATGGGGCTGTGTGAGGACCAAGGTCATAAATATTTTCCGTCCCACACTTATTTTATGGGTATCGCCGCATTTTATTTGTGGTAAAGTAGCCTAGGAAATTAATGTGAAGAAACATTTATTTATTTATTTACTTACGTATGAAACTCAGCCAAATTCAATTAACTCTTAGAAGAAAATCTTATACTAATTATTATTAAAAATTAATTGAAAGCATATGAAGGGAGAAATAAAACTCGTGTACAAATAAATAAGAAAGAAAAAAGCATATACACATCTAGCACGGAGGTAAACCCCTAAGCCATTGCAAACATGCAAAAGCTTGGGAATCGATAACAGTAAGTAACACCAGTTATTTTTGGAATCATAGATTGCAATTAGTTGAATTACGACATAGCCAAACCGCGCGTATTAAGGATGGTTGGTGAGATAGAATTTAAAGATATTGGGATTAATTGATAGATATCACATAGGTTTCTGTAAACTCCTTTGAGCGGATTGAAAATCTCGTAATTATATTTATATTGACTAAGCTTTATGAAGATAAAGTTATCTTCTTCTTAGAGAAGCGATTCGGGAATTAAAATTTATCTCATTAAGGAATATGGGCGAATCGATAATACTATTTATTAAGTTGAAGGAAACGCCAACAATAAATTTAAATGACGGTAAGGCCAAGAGAAGCAATCTGTGTTCACTAGAAGACAAAGAGACAAGGGGATCCTAATCCAAGTTCCTAAGGGCAAACAGCAAGAATTTCTTTTGAACGGATTATATTAAATCTACGTTGCAACTACAAGAAGGAGGGTACACAAGGGAGGGTGTAACCTTTTTGCAATGTAAAAATCATTAAACTCTTTGGAAACCTAGAAACCTAGATTTACTTAAACAGAGCCCAGTGTGCAAATTAAAACGTAATATTTGGTCAAATAAAACCCCTAAATCAACGTTTTCTAACTTATGCGAGGCAGTGAAATACTCAGTACTAAATGGCTTCCTTCTTAAGAAAGAAGGCTTCTTGCATTTTTTAGATTTGATTTCATACAATTTAACGAGCACAACGTAAGGAAAAAGGAAGAAAACAACTTAACATCGTCCGCTTGCATTAAGGTATGGCTGGATTTAACCATCGTGGGGAGATATACAGTTGTATACCATCAATAAAATGTAGACTTCAGTGACACCAAACATCAGAGGAAATTCACCCAAGGTGATGGAGTTAAAGAGAACCCTGAATTATCTGTTATGAGGATAAGATTCTACTCAATTCAATAAGTACAAACGGAAGAGTTCGATGTTCAATAAGTTATAGCTAACTAAGCCAAACGCTCTACTAAAATCAGTACATACGACATCCGCGCGAGAAGCCTTTAAAACATGGCAAGTAAACTCTAAGAGAGAGAGAGAGAGAGAAAGAGAGAGAGTAACAGTTGATCTTCGGTTTAGGAAGACGTGCTGAGATGCAGAAATATAAGATTTGATAGCTAAAGCTTACCACTGACTAACAATTCGTTTAAACAATCTAGCTAAGAAATTCAACTTGACGATACCTCTATAACTCTCCACGAAATATTTGTTTCCACATTTGTTCAGAAGAATAAGAAAGCAACCCAACAAGCAGCAAAAACATCGGTTTTCGAAGAGTGGCTTAAAACATTTGCGCAAACACAACATAGCTCCTGAAAGCATGGTTTGAATGTACATGACGGAATGCCATCAGGCCCAGGCGCACAACTATATTTTGCAGACGTGCCACCATACCAAATATCATATTTTGAAATGATCATGTTAGCAATCGAAACCGAGTTTGTGATCTCATATGGATAATTAAAAAAATAACCCTACCAATGGCGAATTGAAAAACAACTTGCATCTCAAATCTAAAGATATATGGGTTTAGTCAGACCAAGAAAAAAAATAGTAATACTACAAAGAGCAGCAACTATATATATATATATATGTAAATCCGTAGGGAGTATGCTTGAATTGAGAGAAATTAAGACATACTCAAATGCCTAGCGAGGGGAGGAAGAGGAGGACACATTGAACGTGGTTTATTGCTGTATACAAAAAGATAACTTAACCTGTTTTTTTTATTTTCTTTTTTTTTATATAATATATAAATTTTATCATCCATGTAACCTTTTTTTTTTAATGTAAAAATAAATGACAATGGTGTAAGGTAAAGAAAATATAAAGGCAAGTTAAAGATGTTCTCTCAGTAGAAGAAGAGAAGTTTTCGTGAGGATGGGGTAGGTAAGTAAGTATGTGTGTCGGTGTATCCGAGGACGGTGACTTAACGGACAGGCATATACGGACAACAAAAACGGACCACAGACCAACCAGTAGAACTGTTATGTGGCGTCATGCCATTAGTGACCCCGATAGTTTTAAATTATTAATAACTTATTTTTGTAAATGTAACTGAGCTAGCCAGACGGCACAGGGTGTAGCTCAACAGTTCTATCTATACAAATTACATTACAAAAGTCAGAGGTAAAGTTGTACCCGCCCAGAATAAGGACATCGTTGTAGAACCCTGATGACGGAGAACAATAAGGAAATGCTTATAGCTTTCAGAACAAGCAAAAATTGTTCTATTAGATGAAAGTACTTCATCAGCAACTAACAGTATGGGTTTGTATGTAGTTCCAAAGCTTCGTTGACTATCCACATTACAAACAACTAGACTATCGTATTCACGGTATAATTCTTTTATTAATGGCTCTGGCTCCTCGGATGATTTTGAAATCTCAAATCCGTTTGCGGAGTACTTCCGACGAAACTTTTCGTCTGCTAGTTTTGATTCACCAGCAAATTACCCAGACCCTATACCTAACTCGGTTTCAATACCCAATTTTGTTATTTCTGATGACGACGTTTGTAATGGGTTGACTTCTCTGAAATACAGTTGTGCGCCTGGACCTGATGGAATTCCATCATGTGTACTTAAGCCTTGCGCTATTGAGCTTTGTGGTGTTATCACTAAGATTTTTAATTTGTCCCTGAATTTAGGTATTTTCCCTTCGTGTTGGAGGAGTAGTTATCTTATTCCTATTCACAAAAGTGGGAGTAGACAGCTCGTGGAGAACTATAGAGGCATTGCCAAGCTGACTGTTTTACCTAAACTATTTGAGAGAATTCTGACTCAGCGTTTGGCCTTTGCCATCAAATCGTATATTTCTCCACTCCAACATGGCTTCCGAAAAGGAAGATCTACGGTCACTAATCTGTTAGAGTTTACTTGTCAGGTTTTCAAGGCATTTTCCAACGGCTCTTGCACTGACGTCTTTTTACTTTAAGAGTCATTTGAACTCGTCTGTCGCTTCTTTTACTTGAATTTCTGTATAAGTGGAATAAATAAATAAATAAATATTATTCTGTAACATGGTACTTACTACCTCCCATTGAGCGAGTTGAGCTCAGGCGCATCAAGGCCCATGTTATCAGGCAATTTGTATGTTGCGAAGACCGTCGCCTTATTACCTTTGTACTGCCCACTTCGCGGATTTAAACTAGTCCATGTTGCTTACAACTTCATTACCGTATATAAAAACAAAAATTAAATCGTGCTTAATATGTGCCCGTATACTTTGGCTTCTCCCGTTCTGTAAGATCGCCTCTCCTTTGCTCGTCCTATTTTCCCTCTCAATGTGCGGCTGGCTGTGAGTGCAAGGGTAGAGACCAAACAGAAAAACCTCTTTTTTTTATGATCAAACAATAGGAAAGAGAAATTGCACTCACAAAATTCATTACATTCAGCCAAATTATATTCTGATCACAGATTATAGAGAAGCCAAACAGGCATCACCGTCAGAGGAGAAACTTCTAAACTAACGCCAAGGCAGACGATCGTCTAAACTTGTGGCTGAGTGTGACCTTATCGGTGTAAGGGTGTTGACCAAGTTTGCGGTCTGCTGCATAAGCCAATAATTAATCAGGGATATATTGTAGGATAATGTTTTATCCAAGGTGGGTAAAATGATAATATAAACGAAGCCTACATATTAAGAAATATTCTAATTATAATATATGTACATTCCTATCGAATATATACGAACATCTTAATATCAAAGGAAATATTACGCATTAATCATTCTACTTATGGGTCATCCGTTACCCACCCCTTCAGAAATGACTGATTTTCTATTTATTAGGCCACCAACTCTATAGAAAAATGCCGTTGATTTTTACGCAAAGCAAAGCAACCGCGTGCGTATTTAAAAACAAGTGCGTGACATTGTAAGTAAA
>CCAG010012778.1:0-16366 GCA_001077435.1 Glossina morsitans morsitans | reverse complement strand
ATTATTATTATTATTATTATTATTATTATTATTATTATTATTATTATTATGCGAATAGCATTATATATCTGTAACCGTTTCTTTATTTCTGCAAATGTGTGTAATATGTGAAAATACAATAGCGACATATATTCTATAGAAGAACGTTTTCAGAAAGAAACAAGGGGCTCATATGTTAAATTTGTCGCGTACAATCAAATCTTCTATAGGTTATCAGCAAGCTTTACCAAACACTCAAACATGTGATCAACCTAACAAACACAAATTTTTATTCCGATTTAAAAATTCTGTGTTTTTCTTCTATACGACTGTAAGACCCGGTTATTTACTAATCAGAGTGTGGTTTCAGGAGCGTATTATTAATTTTCATGCATCATACAAATTTTTTTACTGGAAGTTTTTTTAAAATTGCTATAATTAAATTTATAAAAACATTTTTACATACCTTTAAAGACATTTTTTTTTTTTTGCTTATTCTTCTATAAAATATTTTCATAGTTATTTAATTGTTGTTGTATGGATCGAAGTTTTCGTTCATACGATCATTGCGTTTACAAAATAGTTTGTAAAGTTGCGGCAAGCGGCGGAGTAATCGTCCGAGAAGCAAATTTTATTTAGGCATATAGCATACCGTCTATCCTCTTTTGTTTACCCTCAATCGCTTATGATTGTCTCTCCTAAATTTGTTCAAGTGAAAAACCATACGCAACAGTAGTCGAGTAGGTAAGAACTGCGACTGACAAGTCAATGTTCGTGTATTCAAATCTTAGTGCAATCGAGTTTACTTTGGTCGTAGCTATAGTGAGTGTTTAGTCGGTAAAGGCATAAAACACTGACCCATTGGGCACACAGACCCACCACGAGTTATTGGTTATTAAAATAAAAGAGAAAAAAAATACAAAGGCTATATATAATCCACGAATATCAATGTTACTGTTGAAAATGATTCAAAATGTCTAATCGCTAATTATAAGGAGAAAGCTGGGAATTTTCCATACTCGATATACAGGAACTTTGATTTTTTTTATATGCAGAAATATTATGTATACTTTGCAACGGTTATCATTGTCTGTTTAACGAATTCGGATTCATTCAATATTGGGTCGTATACAATTAGAATAGATGAGTTCATTGGGTGTTGGAAATATGGACATTTAAAAATATATTGAAAAAACAAGTAAGAATACTACTATTGGGCCGACCATTAGATATCCTATACCCCTCCGTCTAATATATTCATTCATTCATTTTCTCAATACTACACCAACAATTAAACGTTCTTTTCATCTAAACGCATAATTTTCATATGGGAGAACACATACTCAAATGTCAAGGTGGCCTAAATTTAGCGAAAGATTTTATTATGCTTGTGAAAGATTTTATTATGTTGCAGTTCCTTGCAACATAGCAAACAAACCGCAAATTACTTAGGCGGTGTCGCCATAAAAGGACGTCTTTTCATGGGAGCCAGTGCATATGGTGTGTTACAAAACGTAGACCTAGGTAATCCAAGTTGCCTATGGTTCATTTACTAAGGACAAACTTTCAAAATTACCCCACTCTATCCAAAGTTTTCACACCAATTCAGAATTCCGAAACATTATTTCTAAGGGATTTTTATCATGGAATTCTAAAAATTACAATACTTTTACCTATAACGAACGACCTATCAATCAAATCATCAAATTTCATCAAAATATCTCAAAAATTGTGCCGTGTAAGTTGAACACAAAAGTATATGGACACGCATCAGAGGATCAGATGGACAGACAAGCTTCAAAATCATTTTCTGTATCGACCAGCATAATTGAAGATGCGTCTATCTCAACTCTCTCTGGGTGCGTGTCCATATAGCACAAATTTAATTTATACTGTAGCACATGTGCTGCAAGGTAAAAACACTGAAATGTTATTTTTGAATATTTATCTCTCACTGATACCTCTCCCGAAGAAATGGTTGTGTGACGAGCTAATAAGCAACATTTTAAGTTATCTTTTGGCAAAAATTAAAAAGTCGGAAATTTCGCTACTAATGTCGCTCACAATTGTGTTACGCACGACATTCCACTTAGCGTACAGATTTCTATAAAGAGTATAATGATTATGCCTATTCACGTAAATGGGAATCGTTGCTGTGTGGGAGTTATCAATACGATAACCAAGTTAATAGAATATTGTAACCCTTTCCAAAAAGATGAAGGCTTCTGAAGGTTTCTTACAAATTTTTAAAACGAAATTCATTTATAAATAAATATAAATAAATGTGCTGAACACAATAACTGGATTTTGTTATAAGGGGGAAAACATTGGCGGTTAGATGCGATGAAAAGCGCAACTTTAGAGAGAGGTGCTTGGTCCTGTCAGTATCATATTTTGAACTCCATTGAGGAAAGGTTAATGCAAGATAGTGAAGGTCTTAATTCTTTTCCTAATGAACGCAGATACAAGTTGTCTAAAATGGTTTTAAAACATTCAAATGATCTTAGCTGCACTTGTGTATTATATTGTTCAAGACAGAGTAAAAATAGATCTATGCAGTGAGAAGAAGAAATTTGAAAACTGGTATTAATACGACTTTAGTAAAACACCTATCATCTTTAACTAAATTTTCTTCCTCTCGTCCACATCTTCTTCTGGAGTAGGGAAAGGAAGAGTTGGCGCTATTTGTTAATATTTACTTGGAATAGCTGATTCAAAGGAGCTCTTGTTCGAATTCGGACTAAAGTCGAAGCATGGAAAATTAGTATGAAAGCTTGTACCATTTTTCGATGATCGAGGAGTAAGTAGCTACCATTAGCTCCATAGATGTAAAACTATTTTGCTTGAAATTATTCAACTCAAGTTTGCTATTGCGTGGAGGAAGTAATTCCTTTTTACTATTTTGTATCTTATGTATATGAGGAGGGCAAATCTTTGGGGCGATTTTGACAGTGATAGAGGCTACACAGAGACATGAAATTACGGTTTTCTTATACGATTTAGTATCGTTTAAAACATATCAAAAAACTGCACTTGAAAAACTTGGTTCAAATTTTTTTAAATTAATTTAATGTGAAGATGGCATATTTAGGTCTTTCTGATAGGTTTCAGCATTTTTCAAAATCTAAAATCTGAGGTTACGCAACGTCTCTAAAAATTGGTACAAACTCCATGTAGACATTGCATTCTTTCAGCCTTCGCATTGTAATTTTGTATGAAATTTGGTACCAATAGCTTAGCTTTCTCAGTTTTGCGATCGTAATTAAAGCTTTAGTTTGTTTTACATGTGCCTGCTTTCAAATATTTTTTAATTTTAATACATATTTCACTTAATTGTTTTTTACTTCGCGGTAAAACATAACTTAGCAAAGACATTTTAGCAAAAATACGACCCTTAAAATGTAGGTTTTCTGGGTGGGCTAGAAGGACTTGTTTTAATAAGAGCGCCGATATATAGTTCGGTCTAAAACTGGACCTATGTAATCTAAATTTCCTAACGTTAATTTACTAAGCACTAGTTTTCATCATAAAATATTAAAAATTAGACCATTTTTGCATACGAAGACTTATTTTTCATTAGAATCGTTATATAGGTTGATATCCAAAAAATATACCCACGGTGTACAAATTCGGTAAGGGTGATTTTTATGGCAAATTATTATTATGAACGAATTTTCATCAAGAAGTACTGAAAATGAGGCCTTTTCACCATAGAAACATTCAGTTTCCACAGGAACGGTTATATGGGGAGAGATTCAAAAAATTGTTCAATCCGATCCGAGTTTTTCACACCAATTTAAAATGAAAAAATGCTTTTACTCAACAATTTTTTTCGCGAAATTCTAAACATTACATTATTTATACACTCCATCACTTGTTGTGCAAGGGTATATTAGATTTTTGTGGATGTATTTAACGCCCAGAAGAACTTGTAATAGACCTATTATGTCAGTCTAAAGTTTTCTGTCCGGCTTGTATTCTTGTGTTCAACTTACAAGTTGTAATTTTTAAGATATGTCGAAATGTCTCAGCCCAAGGACGAACACTATTCAAAATGATTCGGATCGAAGCACTTTTTCCGCAACATCCCATATAACGCCTTATTTAGAAAAGTTATTAAACGAATAACTGTCGAGTAGTGTGGGGTATGTAATGGAGGGCTGTGGCGCACTATAATATTTTCACTTGTTTGAAAATATGACCGATAGTATTAGCTCTGCTAGTAGTCATTCTGCTTTATTCTACGAATTTAGCTCTTTAAGAGAAATAAATAATAATAACTCTTTGTACATGTTTGCTAACAGACAGAAGCCGAGCTCTCGGGAAATTAATGCAGGCCAGATGACCTTTGCCAACAATAAAATGCACGTTAAAACATCGCTCGCTAAAGTTAAAATATCCAAACTCCACATTTAAAGGTTAAAATATCTGTTTCCTTTTTTTATCTTTTTGTCCCTCTTCGATTATACAATGTACTGTTACGAATTTCGCTTTTCGCTTTTCCAAGATAGAACTCTTACCACCAGATCGTGGATATTCTTTTCAAGAGAAAAACACTTCAAAGTTCTTTTATTTACAATATTCCTTAAGAGCAGGGTTATTCACAATTTATTTTCGGCAATACTCTCGACTGCTCGACTCAAATATTCTTTTTCTACTGACTCTGTCTTCCGCAAATATTCTATTCATATACATTTTTACAAGCATATTGCTGTTACCTAAGTTCATGGCTTTATATTTAATCCGTTAACCTCCTTTTCGGCTAACCTTTTTCGTCGGCCGGCATCTGCATGGCACGCCGCGAATGTGCACTTGGTTTTTCCCTGTCTAGGGAATTTATTTCGAAGGGAAATTTGGACTGGAACTGGATTTGGGATTTCCGTAAAAGTACGATGATAAAATTGCGTAGTTACAGCGTTTTCAGTCAAGTATGTAATTGGAATACCATACAGGATAAGCATTTATTATATTAACATTTATAAAAACAGTTACTTTTTATTGTTTATTGCTTTATATTTATTACGTAATGTATTTGTAAACAACATTTTTTTAAAATTTTTTTTATGAGTACAAGGATGATACGATAAGTGTTTGTATTAATAATAAGTTGTGTATTTGCCGATCTGATAATAATCTCCGGAAATATACGTCAGAGGTCTAAAAAGCTAAAAGAGAAAATTGAAAATGAAATCGTGTGCTTTTAAGTAAGAAAAAATTATAATTTTCCCACAAATTCTATCACAAAAGGTAAAAAGCTCTACGTGTTCAATTTACAGAAGGTACAATTTTCAGTGTTTCGAAACACAACAATAGTCTTGGTTGAGTTGCCGACACGCCAGTCGCTAAAAAATTTGTTTAACAGATGAAGTATTACAGTTTGGCTCCGAAATAAAATATATTTGTCTTGAAAGGTTCTCTTTTTTGAGTTCGCCCATATGTAAATAAAGTAATTTTTCCAATTCATGTCATGTTTTCTTAATAACATTTTTTTCTGTAAAGACGAACGACTGTTAGATTAAGTTAACATATCTTTTCATAGAAGGATATCATTTCAGCAAATATCATAAAGATCGAATATGAATGAATGAAAATTGATTGCGTTTTTTATTGCGCGGACATGTGTCCAATCTACCGGGAGTTGGAAAAAACAATGTAGCTCAGATGAAAAGAGAATATTCTTGACGTTCCTTACATAAGTCTAAAATAAAATGTTTCTTTTCTCTCCCTTTATTAAGATATACCGACGAATGCCTTAAGCATTGCCTTTCTTGAATTAATATATATAATATCGGAGTAATAGTGGAGGAGCGGCGGAGGCATTAGTGGAAAATTATATAAACTTTTTCAAAATGTGATATTTATAATGACTTTAATTTCATAGACCTTCTTCGTTGCATAGGAAAGATGGCGTAATGTTCTCTGTCAACAGTGAGTCTATGAAAAATGCAAAAATTAATTTAATTAATTTAAAAATTTTTGAGTTATCTTGCATTGAACAATTGAAGCAAATTTTGTCTGGAATTTGTAACAGTATTTCTCAAGATGTAGTCTAAAAAATCTTAACATATATTGATTTTGACTTAATAATCGTGGCGCTAATCACGTCATATTCTGACATAATTGAATCCTGAAATATGTTAAATCTTGAAAACTCATTTCAACTCCACTGTCAGCACGTTTGTCATATTCGAAAGTTAAAATTTATTTTACTTCTTTTAGCTTCTTTTCACATAAATACCCGCATACTACATAATTGCAGTTGTCGTCGTCGTCAGCGCAGACTATATAATTAGAACATCATATATGAAAGGGGTTTTTGCGATTACGCGACTTACTTAGTAATTTTCCATAGCGTGGAATCAAATCAAAAATAAATAATATGTTTACAAATATGCGTTTTAAGGCGAATCTTAAGTACCCATCACCACAGATACCCCAAGTGAATGTTTTTTTAAATCGCTCGCAAAATCTCGAATTAATATCAGCCTCATTTTATATAAGTTATTGATTAAAAGCATAATTACATCTTCGTGTGTGTGTGTGTGTGTGTTTTCTATTTTAGGTGATTTCTTCATTTGCTGTTTAGATCGATAAACATAAATATTTTTCGACATTAATTTCGACAATTTTTCTACACTTAATTCTAAAACAGCTTACACTAGAGACTTTAAGGGTGTCATTATCAAATTTAACTGATCGTCGAAAACTGGCAGAGAGATCAGAATCAGCAGCTGCAAACCCTCTGAGCCAAAAGTGACACTTGTGGCATGAAAATGAAATGTGAAATGAAAATGAAACGACGAACACTTTCCTCGGAAGCTAAAGGTGCCATAATTTTATTACAGGTTTGTACAGGATTGTATAAAGGCTTCTTTACCGAAAATTGTAAAGGAACACGTGTTTCCTCTTCAACAATCGGAGAAGAAGAAAGGGCGAAACAAATTATTTGCAAAGAATTAATTGCTTATGGGTAACTCTCACATATATACAATTACCAAATATGTATATATATATATACACGTTACAAACTAATTGAAAAAATTAATGTACCGACTAATTTTCAGTGATGTGGCATGAAAATATTTTCTGTTTTCACATTATATGGCTACATTTATTTTCGTATAAATAACTGCCATGCGTTTTGTATATGTATATGAATATATGTGCACATATGTATTTATGTATGTATGTATGTATGTATGTATGTATTAAAATTAAAAATATTTGCTACATTTAGACGTGAAAGGATATACTCGTAAGCGACACGCAGCTGTCATCATCAAGGAAAAACTAGTGCTACTAATCCTTGAGCATTTAGAACTGAGAACGCTTTTAGATTTAAAAACAAACAGCGAATTGGCGATCGGTTGGTCAAGAGTAATTGCCTGATTGCGCCACATTGATAGGCAAAAATGAAAGAACAACGTGTGAGCCTTAAGTTTCTTTATTGCGAATATGTTGCGTGTTAATTACATACAAAATAAGCAGACAATTAGGAAACTAAACAACTGAACACATGCACTTATAGTGATTCTTTAATTTATGCTGTTGATAATTAAAGGCCTTAAAATCGCTTTGTTTTTTTTTGCTAAGTTTCGCTTCAATCGTTCTGTTAAATCAACCCACCATCATCATTACGGCAAGTGTTACCTGTTTGTGTATCCTTCGCGCATAACCATAGTTTACAAAAACAAAGAATGAAAAAAAAAAAATAATTTTTTTTTTGTTTTTTATCTTGAAGACACCTCGCATAACATGCATCGACAGGTACATTTCATGTATAAATTACGGTCAACTTGAAAACTGGCGTATTTCTTATTGGGTAAAAATCAACAGCTGCGTTTTACGATAAATATTTTAGCAGATATCGGAATAAAGTTGAAATTAACATTTTCGCACAACAATTAACTACGCATGCCCCAATTTTATAAATTATATTAACGCCTTCCTGCGATATGTTGCTAAAAAGTAAAATGAAATAAAAAGAAAACCATTTCATCCTAGAAATAAAGGAAAACAAATTAGGGCACGGATAGCTAAGCCATCACTTTTCATATGTCTTCACAGTGTGAGTCAGGTTTGCATAATTTTCGCCTTTCAATTCTCGATACAGTAAAGCAGAATATATTTATCTCCCGCTGCGCACGAATATTTAATTAAGTCCGAATTTATTTTATAATGTAAAAGAAAAATGATAATAATAATAATAATAATAATAATAATAATAATGTCAAATAGAGATGTATAATTAAAAATACAATAAGGCTTAAAAGGCTTAAAAACTCCGTATTCTTATTACAAATAACGAAAGTAAAGAGTATAAGAACTTTGAACAATGCAACCATTAGTTTGATGGCTTTCATCATTTTCACTGTGCATAGTTCGTTTCATCAATCAACACATGTGCATATATTCTATGGGGCGATTTTAATTTTGATAAACTGAAGGTACTATCCTGGCTGCCATTGCAATTGCCATGCTGTCCAATTGTGCAGCTTATTGAAAGAGAAAATCCTTCCGAGATATGTTCACTTCAGCTGTCTCCTTGCACAATATCCGGGCATTGATGGCTGCCAAATCTAAAATTTTGTAAGACACCTGAAGGGCCAGTCTCCGGGATCATGGTTTCACGGCGCTCCGGTAGTTTTGTTTTAAAACGCAACTGTTTCAGGAACACCTTTGGCATTTGGTCCTACTTTCACATTTTTCTACGTACAATTGAGCAATAAGTTGTGAGAACGTACTCATCTGATTGGTACAGTTTTCTAGAATATCGAATCATAATTTTTTTGCACATTCGGCTCCCATTTTTTGGACCATAGATTTCGCGACCTTACGAGATCGATAGAAGAGAGCGTAATTGTAACGTTATAATCAACCATTAAACGAAAAAAGAATGTATCCAAACTATCGTTACAATAGATATTCCGTCATATTGTATTTTGAGAGGATGAAGTTCTCGATGGTTTGAAGACCCTAAAGCCTCCTTTACTCCAGACCCCCTGATGGCAATCCTTCATTTATCTCAAAAATCTTTGCTGAAGAGTTTCATGTGATAGTTACTAAAATTTTTAATTTATTTTTAGATATCGGCGTTTTCCGTCTGAAAGGAAGAGTGGTTACATACTGTTCCCTTACAAGAGGCGCCTATTTAACAATTACAGCGGTATAGCTAAACAATCCGAACTACCTAAGTTATTTGAATGTCCGATTGCTCGCCGAACAAACGGTAGTGTCGTCAGAGGTTCTACCAGCTGAACATGTCGATCAAGTCCAACTAACCTGCTTGAATTATGCTGCGACATTCACAATATCGCAATTTCCCTGATCGACGTTATAGTAAGGCCTTCAATAAAACTCTCTCTCTCGGCTTTCCACCATATTTGGTTAAGTGAATAACACATTATTTGAAGAATAGAACAGAAAATGTGCTCTTCAAATAATACTTCTCGAGTGATATCTTTCTCTTTTCAGAGCTTCTTCAATGTAGCCATTTAGGTTTGCCTTATTTCTTTTATGTCTTAATGCTCGCTCCGCGGTCATTCAACACCCCACAATTGTTGTGTGTATAGAAAGTCCAAGGTTGCTGCGTATGATCTTATGATATTAAGTAAACAATATATTCTCAAACGTCAGTTAATGCAAGCAATTGATATTCTGTAAAAGACGTGCTCTCTTCACGTTTTACCTTATCGATAATGTTAGATTGAAAGAAGTTTCGTAATTTTCTGATCCAGCAGCCAGTTACATGTAGAGTAACTTACGAGTAACAAAGCGAAAAGCGTGCTGAACTTCACTAAGTGATGATCAAATGAATTTGACGACTCTTATGTAATGAAAAGACTAGTGATGAGTGTGATCAGAACCGTGCTTGAATGTGATTCAGTAATTTGATAGCCTTGTTAACCATTGTATATTGGCTCAGTTGATATTATCCAGAAGCAGTTCTCACTATTTGCGCCACATAATCTTGGCTGGAATTTCACGCGCTCTTTGCTTTCTTATGAACCTAGACTAAGATTAATTGATTTAGGTATTACCTTACGTATAATCTGCCGTACGGTCGAATTGATCCATCGATCTTATTCAACAAAATTGCCATTAGTATACCTCGTCGCCTCAATTACGACCCATTTAACCCCTTTCGTGTTCTTTACAATAACTTAGCAACTTTTATCATTTAATTTCTATATCAATCGAAGCGAGTAATATAATCAAAGAACATCTATACCGAAGTTTTTCATTTTCAAATAAATGCTTGTTTATACAGATCTTTAGTGACTCTAATGGTTCTTGTGGTACGCTTACATCTTATAATCATAAAATTTTACAGTTTTAAGTTACGGGTGCACGCTTATTTTGACGTGTACCTGCTTTTTTCATTTTAAAAGACGATTCTAAAAGCGATGATCAGCCACTGTCTATGCGGTATTTAACGCTACAAGGTAAGTCCAAGTTAATCATGTCCTACACGAAAGCACGTCACTAATTATGAATGAAGCTAAAGCTATTCCATAAGCGTTGCTGGCAAAAGTAAGCTTAAAACGGTTACCATCAGTTCATAGACAGTTCCTCAATCATAAAAGATATTCATAAGTCTTTAAATTCCAACTGGAAAACCATTAACAAAGCAAGGAATATCCCTACCGTTTATTAGAAAAAACTCAAAGACAAAATGAACGAAAAGAACAGTGGTACCATCCACACTACTCGTATGTTAATCTTAATCTCGTTCCATCCATATATCCAATCAACGTCGAAAAAATGAAGATGAAACCGTAATCATACCATTGCAACATATCAATGGATCTTTGAGGAATCTACTAACACAGTCTGCGATTGTGATCAAAATCTTACGTTCAAACAAATACTTTGTGAATGCTAAACCCTTTCCAATATTCGAAGACTCGTTTTCGGAGGTCTAACCCTATGGAGTTTTATAAAAGTGCCTGGAGAATATCTCGATATCTCGATAATATATACATATATTTTTAGAGCGACTAAATTAACTATTTAGTCAATTGTTCTAAAATGAAAAAAAGCCGATGGTTGCTAGCGCTGATCGTACTTTCTTCGTCCTGGAATTTATTTCTTTGACCTAAATAAATTATAATAATAATAATAATACAAGGGTTAGTTTGAAGTTGGCTGGGAGACATAGTCGCTAACTTTTATATACATAGTAAATATTGTTCGTAAAATCTTTCAGTAAACAAGGGATAACGGTATAACTTAACAAGTTAAAATGTCTAAAAACAAATCAAAAAAAGAAAAAATTGACGGGAAAATGAAATTTGCAAACAAGAGGTAGGAAAATGAAATTCGGATTGAAATCGACTTTGAAACCGTACCATCTTACAAAATCTTAATTGTTAACGTGTCAATGGATCAATGATTTGTTCTTTTAGATAGTAAAACGTTTTGATGCAATTTTTCTTGATATAATTCGCTCGTTTTGGTAATAATACGTTAAAAATGACACGTTGTTTTCAGTCAAAGGCATGCTTTTCATGAAAGCCCGAATATTGGAAGATGCATCAAACATCATAGGGCGTGATTCAAATTTACCAATCTTGATTTACTTCCAAAAATTTTATTATTTTTCAGTTTCCGTCATAGAAAACTCTAAATTAGATTTTCTCTCCACAATCTTTCATGATAAACCTAACATATATTAGGGTCTAAAAAATAGACCTACGTGACCCAAATTCCCTATTGTTAATTTTTTTGCTGAATCGCTCCTATCGACCAATTTTCACCACAAAATATCAAAACTTAAATCTTTTTCCGAAAATCCGAGAAATAGATCAATGTAATACAAATTTGGTCCATTTAACTTTTAGGCCAAATTACAATCGTGAACAAATTTTCATCATAAAATATTGACAATTAAGCCTTTTTGACATATAAGCGTCGATATTTCCTGAGAATCCTTACATGCGGTGATATTCAAAAGATAGACCTACCTGGTCCCAATTCGAACAATTCGAACAATGAACTTCTTTGTCAATTTATGATTATAAGCCAATTTTCGCAATGAAATATTGAAAGATTCAGTTGACGTTCAAAAAATTCCCCCAGCCGAACCAAGTTTTCACATCAAATTGAAATGTCAAAATAATATTGCTCAGCGGCTTTTATCGGGAAATTTTAAAAATTGCCATTTCAAATCAATGATTCTGAATCGATTGATATAATAAGTGAAAAAGTGAATTTATCTAAAGCCCTTTTAGATGTTAGATATGCCCCCACAAACTTAGTACCAGAAGTGGTGTAGAGTGTAAAAACATTTGATTAATGACGCGCATTAATAGGGAAATGAAAAAAAAAACCTTTGCTGATTTTCAAAGAAGTTCTTACACTGTATGCTTGAATGACTTTAACTAAAACTTCTCTCTCTTCTGAATGTTATTAAAACTCCTTTAAGATCTACATTACGGTAGTTCGAGTAATCAAAGAGTTCAGTGTAAAACGCTTCGAATCCGTCAACTCTCGAATAGCTGCAATTAAGAAAATATTTCGCAAGTCTTATGAAATAGTTTAAAATGATAGGCATCAAGGATTCCTTCCAAGGCGAACATAATGTTCTTACCTCTCTGTTTTTTCATTTTTTTTTTTTTTTTACTTTTTTAATCGGCATAGATTGGAAATAGATGATAATATTAAAACGTTCACGTCACACGCAAAAAAAACACGTAGATATATATTTATATGTATGCTTCCACTTACCTACATATGCATGGAATGAATATAACGTACACAGTGCTTCATTTTATTTAAAAGCAATATCGCTACCCAACAACAACGTTGTTAAAAAAAAAAAAAAGCATACTCATCTGTAATCAGCGGTTATTTTCCGCTTAATAAAAACGTTACAAACGTTAATACGAGAAGGGGGACATGGATGGAGCAGGCAATGAGAGAACAGGGGAAATATGTTAATTTTATGAATATATCATGGAAAGTAAATGTATATGTACGGGTGAGACGAAACGATAGATGAAATCAACACATCACATCAAAATAAAGCAACTGTTAAAAAGAGTGAACACGTTATTGCTCCTGAGTTATGTTCTCTTATCTTAGAAGAATGTCTTATACACAATATTAAATGATAACAAGAATAGCAGCAATAACTCAAAGTATGTATGCTTGTACGAAAATATATATTATATACTTCCTAGTACATGCAAATTAAATAATGATAAAAATAAAGAATTTATTAAAAACGCACGACAGACATTCTTATTAAAAAGACTGTTGTTCTACATTCACGTAAAGCACGCGACCTTCACTGAAGGTAACGATGTTCACGTGAAAGAAACGCGACTCTGTTTTTAGATAGCAATAGTGATAAAAACTATATCAGCAAATTAATAAAACAAAAATAAAAAAATTGTATATGTATGTATGTATGAGCATACGTAAAAGGCTTTAAATGAAAAACAACATTTTTTTGCTAACTCAGTAACAGCAGAAGCAAGAGCACCAAGTAAACAAAGCCGATAGTTAGATAGGTTAGTAGGCCTTAAAATTTGCTTTATTTACAACCAAAGAAAAAAAAGAGTTGAATTGTTTTTTAAATAAAAGCTTACCTTATCCCCATCCCCTCTCTTCATTGTTTATTTTATTCAGTTACTAAGCAAAAAAACAATATTGGCAAACAGTGGACGGATTATCCGAGCTATCCGGGGTTGCGAGTAAGTATTGAAATAAAAATGTTAAATTTTTTATCAAAAGAAACAGTAATTTTTTGCTCCTGCTCGAGCTTCTCTTAAAATAATATTTTAATTGAAACAAATCCCTATGAAAAGAATGATAATTACGGCAAGGCATACTTGATCGTAACTGTAGTGAGTGTTACGTCGGCAAGGGCTTACCGGCTTAAGACTTACCGATTGGGCTCAATGTGCGATATAATATATATATATATATATATAATTGATGGGTACCTTAATGAGACCTGAACGGATACCTGAGACACTCGGTGAATTATGAATACCGACCGACAATAGTTTGCACAATGACTGCTTTCTCCCCTATTATGAATATTTCTCTGACGCACTTCAATTATTTTTTCTATGTCAGCCACTCATTTTCTTTTCTGCTGGAAATGAACAATAATTTGGGTTTTCCAGGATTGCAATCCCATGTGCGTTTTTGACGGAGTCATTAATTAACATAACCTTAAAATACGAAGGAATCGAATATTGTAAGTATTCCATATTTTTTGTGCTATTCCTATATTCAAAATATTTTCACATTTTCTGTATATTTTTATGTAAGTGTTTTAACAGATTTCTGTAATTGTTTTCATGACCATAGTGTGTGATATTTATGTGTCAATGGCTGTATACCTTTGTCTAAATGTGTCAACTTAACTATTTGTTAACAATGGAAAACGTTGTAACTCAAAGCTCAAGCGTCACTTTGCTTTCTGATTTTCCTAAATATAATAATTTGCTCTTTATAACGCGCTGCTCTGTGTGTATACTTAATATATTATATCTATATTTACAACAAAGAACTAACTGAAAGATTCCTCTTACTTGATATTAAACATTAAAGCATTTTTCTTAACGGTTGAAGTTTTCCTAAACATGTGCGCGGCAATTTTCCGTTAGTTAAGAAATAAAAGCAAGTCGTTTAGGCAAATACCCGTGTGCCTTTCTGACGACGAAGTTAATATACTTTTTCAAGCTGACACACAACGCCTGGTCGCTGATATGTTTCGAGTTAAACCAATTGGAGCCGTGATTCTTGATTTTGAGACGCTTTATAGGCTTAAAGCGTTGGCCTACATATATATGTGTGTATGTGTACGCATATAAATATATATATAACGCGTATACATAAATAAATAAATATATTTATTTATATATATGTAAATATATATAAATGTCTATGAGTACGTGTATGTGAGGCGACCGCCAACCGTTTATTGCCGGTTGCTTCATAAGAGGTATAAAAGCCATCATCATCACCACATGTATTCTCTGCATACACTTAGAGAGTCTGACAAAACTGAAGCATTTTGTTGCTGAAACCCAGCAATCGAATTCAATCACTATAATTTGCTTGGTTCAGTCAGGGCTACTGATTGAATTTCAAATTGCTCAATTTTTCGTATCCAGCCTTGCGTATGTATACGTGAGTGTATATATGTAAGCGTTTATGTGTGTATTTGAATGTAAAGAAAAAAAAAGCGAAATTATAGCCAAGCACGACGGTGTTGTAACATTTTTTCAAACCGATCCTCTCCAACTAGGCACGCATACATAACAGCGTACATAAAACGTACGTCTGTATGTATATACGAAAACCTACCTAAATACGTGCATACACGAAACACGCGCACCTATATAGTTATACGTGTGTTTAAACCAATTGACGTTTGTCCTGATATATATGTGTTGCCCACATCCTTTCATAGGCAAACATGTATGTATGCACGCTTGTATGTGCCACTTAGCCAAGTTTTCGCTTCGGGTGGCATTTCAATTTTTCCATCTTTTTCAGCGACCACCGACTGTGCGTTTTTTGGGTGCTGAGTAATTAAGACACACGGAACAAGAATTGTTGGCAAATTTAAAAAAATTAAATGCCATCTAAAGAAGACATACAAACACAGACACACACGCACAGACGCGCAAATCTGTGATGGCGCCATTATTTCAACAGCGGTTACATTTAAGAGATTTTTAACAATAACAACAACAAAAACGATTGGAATAAAAAACATAATAATACTTGCTGCTGAAAAAAAATGAATGTTTTCACCAACGCTTTACTAAACAGGAACAATGTTGCTTCACTTTCGCGGGCTCTTTCTTTCTCTCTTCCATCCCACTCCCCCTCTTCACTAACTGAATCTCTCCCCCTCTCTCTCTCTCTCTCTCTCTCTCTCTCTCTCTCTCTCTCTCTCTCTGAAAGAGTTTCTCTTCTTGCATTAGTTTCCTCTACATACGCAAAGATATTCCACGCGCACGCCTGTACAGAGGGATCCACAAAAGGCAAAAACACATTAGATTACTAGATTGCTTTCCAGGAGTCCATAAACGTCCTTCATGCACTGTTAAACAATTGTGTTCTATATGGGAAAAGAACAGAAAACAAAACTATCGCAATTATGCTTCAACATTCATGCCGTAGTAAATAACTTATTTTTTCTTTCTTTCTTTTTTTTATTTTAGCTTCTCTCTCCTCCAATTTTATTAAGAGATTTTTCATTTAGAAATTTGCTTAATTGAACAAGCGAAGCCGCACGCGCACAACAACAACTGCAATGAATAAGGTGATGCTTGAACGGTTCAACTTCGGTTCAATTCGGTTTTTTTTTGGAAACAATTTCGATTTGTTTATTTTTTTTTTTTTTTTTTTTTTTTTT